>JAIGNY010004542.1:525000-532500 GCA_020152595.1 Chiridota heheva | reverse complement strand
ATGGCAGCATCACACATTACCGCACTAGTCCACATGACGAACGCTACAGGGTTAAATCGAGCACCGACTAAAGACACATACTTTCACAAAGTATGAGTAAGCTTAAAGACTGATTCTCAATTGAATCATACTCATCTGAGTGTCTGGTCATGGGATGGGAGTGACGTACATATTAGTTAGTGGACATCTCCCCGTCGCGCGTGTCCGTACTGTGAGTGCATACTGGCTGACTGGCATAGCATGAAGTTGCAGGTAAGACTACATCGGAAAATTGATCATCCGATTTGCGGCAACCTCATAATGTCCACCAGTCCATAAAGCAGCAACGGTGCTGGCTCTCGGCATCATTCCGACTGTCTGTTCAACCCAAATTTAAGTCAGAAATGGGTAAGACAGAGCGAAGGCAAATAAACTCCAAGGGGCTTTGGAGACAATATTTGACCCGATTATCGCACCTCACTTGATTTGTCTCATGCATTCCCACTGAAAGACATATTGAAATCCGACCGGTGGAAACTAAAAAGTACGCAAAAAGCTAAAATATAAATAATATCAGTGTGACCAGTACCCATAGTATTAGTGTGACTAGTACCTATAGTATTAGTGTGACTAGTACTATATTATTAGTGTGACTAGTACCTCAACAACTTTTCCACTCCTAAGCCACTACTGAGGATTGCAGTCTTGTTTAGGTAACTCTCCACTGACAGACGTGACAGAAGGCCCCAAAGAAGAGCTATAAAGACTCGCTTAAAAAGATCCTCACAGAGCTGCAGAATGCAAGATCAACCATCGCTAATGGGAAGCTTAGGCTGAAGACCGCGGTGTCTGCAGGCGGACTGTCGGACAAGCAGCCTCTGCTTTCGAGACCAGTCAGAGAGCCATCGTCGAGGAAAAGAGAAGTCGAAGAAAGAACCCACCAACAAGAAAACCTTCAGTTGCAACCGCTGTTGCAGGGTTTGACTGCCCAGGATATGCCTCGTCAGTCATCCGCGTGCTTGAAGTCGCGTGGACAAGCATCCTCAATCTTCGTTCGCGAAGCCAAGGCAAGACTGCAAGAAGAAGACCCATTGATATTATTTTGACTTCCCTTGTACTTATTTCATTGAGATGTGTTCTGCTTGATTACTAGTTAGTTGGGCATGGCTAGTGGAACACCATAGATTTTAGACGCTCTTTACTTAATGTTTTCTATGATTACGTGATCTTAAAAGAAAACTCAAAGAATAATTCAGGAATAAGTAAGTAGGGGCCTAATGTTTGAATGATCAGTTTTGAACAGTTGTAAATTTCAAGCAGCCTCTATTTCATTAAATTATCAAAAATCACGAACTGATTAATGATTGGTGGAGAGGCTGCTGAATTTCGACATCACCCGTTCCAAATTATCAATTCAACCGATAAATATTTTATGTGCAGGACGAAAGTAAACAAGAAGAGGCGCCACACGCCCAGAGACTACTCTGTAATGCGTAGAGGCGCCACACGCCCCGGAGATTACTATGTCACACATAGAGGTGCAACCCGCCTGGAGAATACTATGTAACATGTAGAGGCGCCACACGCCTAAGAAACTACTTTGTAACGCGTAGAAATCACAATTCATCTAAATCACAATTCATCTGCTAAACAGAGGTATATACTATTCCGGAAGAAACTTGCATATAAAGAGCTATTAACATATTCCCTAGATTAATGGTTTCTAGAACCAAAGAGATTACCAAAGAGCTTACTTTTTAAGAGTCATTCATGTTGATCAACAATGCTTGATAAAAGTTGAAGTTTAGAAATCCCCAGACCAACAAGAGATTTTGTACGAAGAGGCGCCACACACCCCGGAAACGCGTATAAATCGAAATTCATCTACTAAACATGTGTAACATTTTCCAGTTTTGGGGGGCAATTGAGGATAATTTATTCATGTTAATCATTGATACTGCTCTGCGCTTTAGAATCCTGTAAATAATTTTTATGTTGCTTTAACAATGGGAGGGAATTTAAATTGCAAATCAGTTTACACCAGTTTGATTAGCTCCAGTTGTTGTGTTAGTATAGCGTATAAAAATGGGTCTCAATATTATTAGTTACTTGTCCTATTGAGAAGTGGCGCCTTTACTGTCTTTACCTTTCAGATGCACAAATGATGTTAAACTAAGGTGGTTTCAATATAAGTTACTTCACCGCTTTCTTCCAACAAATGTATTATTATTTAAGATGGGCTTTATCTCTAATAAAACTTGCTCCTTTTGTAAGTCTCATGTTGAGTCATTGCGACATTTTTGTTTTTATTTTTCACTGGTAAGTCCATTATGAATTCATTTTGAAAATGTTCTTGACAGCTGAGAAAAGTAGCATTTGTGTCACAGTAATGTCTACAGAGTTAATTATACCTGGTATTGATGGAGATTAGTTGCTAAATAGAATTATAATTTTAAGTAAGTATGACATTTTTCAGACAAAATTAAAGGGGACAATACCTTCAGTTGTTGGAATATAAAAATATCTGAAAATTTAAAAGATTATTTCTTAGTACGAAAGGTTATCTGGAAGGAAAATATGTCTAATAAGTGGGAAAAGTACTGATCACCTTGGTTCGATTTGATCTGTAAGAATTCTTAGAATGTGCAAACGTGTTTCCTTATTTCATATAGATTATCTGTTTGTTTTATATCATCTTTGCATTGTTTACAACAAAATGATGTTTATAGTTGTTTTTCTTTGTATGTATGTTTTTTTGTTTTTTTGTAGTAATAGGAAAAGAGAAAAGAAAAAAAAAAACCTACTTTGAAATTTGGAAATTATGTTCTGCACACTTTGTACTTCTTTTTGGGTGAGCAATAGTTCATTTAGTAGTTTACAAGATTATCTGTAATCTGATAATAAATTCTTATTAGATAGTGTCAAAGATTGCGTTTCTTTGCCGTTATTAATGCTAATAAACTATATACTGATATATGCATATACTTCTGAATCCCCCGAGCAAATGAAACATGCTGAAGTCATCTGTCGTTCTAGATTCCATACATTTTAAGCACATGTTAAAAAAAAAAAATTGTATTGAGGGGATGTAACCTATCCGCAATGTTTAATCTGCCCATGCGCTTTTGATGAAAAGTTGCGGCGTCTTTAATCAGTTGGGACCTATGTGATGAGAAAGCGATAAGCCACACGTGACGTCACCTCTGCAGACCTGGCACTGATTCCATCGGATTTACTAACGATATAATTTCAGTTTTATTTCGGCAAATGAAATTGATTGGAATTAATTAATTTTTTGAAGATTTTTTTCTTCTTTCATCTTTAATCAAGATTTGGAGGATGTAATTTTTAATAATGGCTTCATGTGACGTAACAGTAATATCAAGTGAGTGTTCAAGAAAATGGTTCTGTGCTGTGACAATACAAACTATCCCGGAGAGTGTTCAAGAGAAACGTTTTTGGGTGACCTTTTAGAAAGCCATCTCCAATGTTTATTGTAGGGTTTATGTTATCTGGAGTGTTTGATCATTGTTCCTATAACTGCCTTTACCTCTAAACTGGATTTTGTCTTTATTCTTTTTCTCTGTATTTGGCGGACTATTGGTGGCGGTTTTGGTAGCATTCTATTTTCTTTGTTCCTGCTAGACTGTTAGAAATGAATCTAAGATTGTGTTTAGTAGTTTAGGTAAAGCGTGAAGTTGATATAAACTATCATATGGTTTGCTTCACCATATGTTTCACTGAGTAGTTGTTAAATATGTACAGTTATAGCCTATAAAACTGTGTTGATTCAAAATGGTTTGTATATTTTAAAGTATGGTTTCAACGACGATTAAAAAAAAAGTTGACCGTAAGAGGTTAGTCATCAAAGTTGACTTTAAAAGATTAGTCATCACAAGTTGACCCTAAGAGGTTAGTCATCAAAGTTGACCCTAAGAGGTAAGACATCAAAGTTGACCCTAAGAGGTTAGTTATCAAAGTTGACATTAAGTGGTTAGTCATCAAACGCTTACACTAAGAGGTTATTCATCAAAATTGACACTAAGAGGTTAGTCATCAAAGTTTACACTAAGAGGTTAGTCATCAAAGTTGACATTAAGTGGTTAGTCATCAAACGCTTACACTAAGAGGTTATTCATCAAAATTGACACTAAGAGGTTAGTCATCAAAGTTTACACTAAGAGGTTAGTCATCAAAGTTTACACTAAGAGGTTAGTCATCAAAAGTTTACACTAAGAAGTTAGTCATCAAACGTTTACACTAAGAATTTAATCATTAAAGGTTGACATTAAGAGGCAAGTCATCAAATTTACACTAAGAGTTTAGTCATCAAAAGTTTACACTAAAAGGTTATTCATCAAAGTTTACATTAAGAGGCTAGTCATCAAAGTTTACATTAACAGTTTAGTCATCAAAGTTTACACTAAAAGGTTAGTCATCAAAAGATGACTCTAAGAGATTAGTCATCACAAGTTGACCCTAAGATGTTAGTCATCAAAGTTGACCCTAAGAGGTAAGTCATCAAAGTTGACCCTAATAGGTTAGTCATCAAAGTTGACATTAAGTGGTTAGTCTTCAAACGCTTACACTAAGAGGTTAGTCATCAAAGTTTACACTAAGAGGTTAGTCATCAAACGCTTACACTAAGAGGTTATTCTTCAAAATTGACACTAAGAGGTTAGTCATCAGAGTTTACACTAAGAGGTTAGTCATCAGTTTTCACTAAGAGGTTAGTCATCAAAGGTTGACTTCAAGAGATTATTCACCAAAAATGTTCACTTATCAAATCGATAACTAACTTAAAGTTTCTGCACTGTTTATTTCATTGTTTTGAGTCAATTCTCTTCGTCCTTATAATGTAGACAGTGTATAAGTTCGAATATTTTAGAATAGATGAATATTTTTGGAACTGCAAGCCTGCAAATGAGTTTATTTCAGACGACCGAATTCGCAAGGAAGATGATAAACTCGATTAAAGCATGTACAGGCACAACCCGTGCGTTTATTATTACGTTAGGCTAATTTTGTTTTCAATATATGATGTAGTGAATTCCCTTTTTTTTCGAGAGAAAATCGTTCGTTGCATGTCAACATGGAGCAAAAACGAATGCTCGAGATAGACTATAAGGAAAAGACGAACGTTTAAAATGAATGTTTGTTATTATTGTGTGGGTTTCGTAGTGGTTTGCATAGCTAATATTGGTTATCTATGTGGTTTGCGTAGTTAAGATTGGTTATATATGTGGTTTACATAGCTAAGAGAGGTTATTTATGGGGTATATGTGGTTTGCACAGCTAAGATTGGTTATCTATGTGGTTTGCATAGCTAAGACTGGTTATATATGTGGTTTGCGTAGCTAAGATTGGTTATCTATGTGGTTTGCATAGCAAAGATTGGTTATCTATGCGGTTTGCGTAGCTAAGATTGGGTAATAATGTGGCGTGCATAGCTAGGATTGGTTATCTATGTGGTTTGTGTAGGTAAGATTGGTTATTTATGTGATTTGTTCAGCTAAATTTGGTTATCTGTGTGGTTTGCATAGCTAAGATGGTATATCTATTGTTTCCAAATGAACGAAGCCAAACGTTCCCACTGCTCACAACAAAAGCTGCAGAATCCAGACTTCGTATAATTGTATAATGCTACCTCAGCGGCACAAACAGTAACGATTCTCGTTTCACACATCTCATTTCGCTTTTTAATATCTTCATATACACCCTATCCTCTTTCTAAGTTTCTGGTGGACGTAATTTCCGTCATTAGACGATAAAGGTCAAGGGATGGACAGATGGCGGTGGGGTTTAGTGATACTTTAAGTCTGCGGACTGTGGTGTAGCGGTTATCATACCTGTCTACAGACCGCGAGGCCCCGGGTTCAATCCTGGGGTGGGTAGACACGCCAGTGCACCACAACTGGTTATCAAAGGCCGTGGACATTGACTTGGTTGTCGATGTTATGTCTGTCCGTACGTCGTACCTGTGTTCTCGTCCGGGTCGTGTTAAGCGTTTCGTGATAGCATTTGAACTATCATAACCGAACACGCAGGCGACGACCCCGTCATTGTAATTGTCTGTTCAACTCTCTCTCTCTCGGTTGGAGTACCGTGATACATTAGGGTCTACGGGTGGCGGTGTAAGTATGGTGATACCTTAGGTCTATGGATGGCGGTAGGGGTATGGTTATACTTAAGATCTACAGATGGAGTGATGGCGGTGGGAGTATGGTAATACTTGAGGTCTACGGATGGCGGTGGGAGTATGTTAATACTTTATGTCTACGGACGGCGGTGCGATTAGGGTGATACTTTAGATCTACAGATAGAGTGATGGCGTTGGAGTATAGGGTGACACTCAAGATGGCGATGAGATTAGGGTGATACTTTAGATCTGCGGATGGAGTAATGGCGGTTGGAGTATTGGGTGATACATTAGATTTTTGGATAGCGGTGGAGGTACGATTATACTTAAAGTCTACGGATGGCGGTGGGAGTATGGTGATACTTTAGGTATACGGATGACGGTTGGAGTATGGTGAAACTTCAGGCCTACGGATGGCAGTGGGAGTATGGTGATACTTAAGGTATACTGATGGCGGTGGGAGTATGATAATACTTTAGGTATCTGGTGAGGGTATAGTGATACTTTAGGTCTACGAAATTTGTGGGGATGGGTTATACTTTAGGTCTACGGATGGCGATGGGATTGGGGAGATACCTTAGGTGTACGGATGGAGCAAACTAGTAAATGTATTTTATGCAGATTATTTTAAAACCTCATGATGAACAAGAAATTGGCGCTGATAAAATTGAAGAAATTATTTGTAGTTTGAAATAACAGCAATACAATTTGAAACATTTGCACTTGTATCTCCTATTTTTAGTCAAAACTAGTACTTACTGTCTGACTCTTATGTTGATTAAGACATATCAAAATGCTGCATTATGGGTAATGACAGAAGCGGCGGAAGATGTTTGAAAGTGGGGATCTGAGAGGCACTTTCCAACTATCGTATTTTTAAAGCGTGTAGCGACGACGACGACGAGTAAACACACAATTACAATGACGGGGTCGTCGCCTGCGTATTCGGTTATGATAGTAACAATGCTATCACGAAACGCTTAATACGACCCGGACGAGAACACAGGTACGACATACGGACAGACATAACATCGACAACCAAGTCAATGTCCACGGCCTTTGATAACCAGTTGTGGTGCACTGGCGTGTCTACCCAACCCAGGTTGAACCCAGGGCCTCGTGGTCTTTAGACCGCCGCTACACCACAGTTAGTAGACAAGCATGTAGCACAGCAATATATCTTTATATGGTCAACCTCCCCCCCCCGTCCCTCCTCCCACGGAAAATTTATATAAATTTATAGGTTCGAACTTTACTGATTACCCATTTTCCCTTCTTTTTTATTTTACAGCTTCAAGAATTCAAAATATTGTGGTCCAAAAATATAACAATTCTATGTTAGGTAAAATATAACAATTTTATTTTATTCTATGAAATTTACA
>JAIGNY010004542.1:470000-520000 GCA_020152595.1 Chiridota heheva | reverse complement strand
ATTTCTCGGAAAATAATAAATTTGTTAAGAACAGAACGGAAAAGGGTGAACGTACGGGCGAATTTTTTTTATCAAAAACGGGAAAATACGGGCTTACGTTTTTAAAGCTTTAATACATTAAAAAATACTTAAAACAGCACGAAAATTTGAGAAACGATCAAAAAATGTTTGTTACTTTCCTGCATTATTAGTTGTCGGCTGAGTCAGCTGCACGACAAAATCAAGGCAATTTCGTATAGTCGCTTGTCAGAAACGAGCGCAACTATTGTTCTGCGCTCTCATTGGCTGATGATGTTGTTAATTCATTACGTCGTATTACGATTTGCGGACGCTATTATATGCAATCTACGTATGAAAATTATGGGCTTACTTTTTCTTTTTTGATCCGTTATACATACAAAAATACTTGTAACAGCACGACAATCTTAGAAAAGATTAAAAAGTATACTTGACGCAGAAATTCATTACTTTCCTTCATTATTATCGGCCGAGTCAGGAACACGGCATATTCAAGGAAATTCCGCAAGATAACTTGCCAGAGACTTGCACAACACTAAGTTGTATACAAATAAAATGGTATCCCAAATGTTCATTAATGTTGTTTTCTTTAATGATTTTTCTATATCGAAGTTGGTTATATTGAGCTCATTCCTACGGAGAATATTCAGCATTTTTTAATTTGAATATATCACTGGCCAGACTGGCAATAATGTCCCAGGCAAAATGTTGAGCAGTCTGATTCACGCTCCCGATACGGGACATCTCCGAATCGGGAGGTTTTTTGTCTTTATACCCACAGTGCATCTTTCCAAATTCAAATCTCTCTAAAGAAATACATAGCGGTGAAATAGGTTTAAGTCAAAGGTAGAAAAATGCATGCGAAATATTCAAATTTTATTGGTGTAACAGAACGATGAAATGATTTTCTTCATTTTCACCAGCGCAAATTTGACTTTCACCTCAGAATTTTATCGTAATTTTAAAAAATTAATTTAAATATTTTTTGAAGAGCAGATTTTAACATTTTAATCACCAGCAAAAGTTCAAATTATTCAGAAATATTAATTCCAATATCATTTCCAAAGTATACAACTTTAGTAGAATTACAGAATTTGACAAGCAAAAGAAATTAATGGCTGAACTTATTAGCAACAATTTAAATTATGGTCACTGCGCATGTCTCGATCTCCCAATCGGAAGATCTCCCGATCGGGAGCGTGGATTGGACTGTTGAAGGTTCCCTCATTAATATTATATTGATTAGTTCTTACCCAAACTTACAGTTGGAAGAAGTGCTCTGCATTCCTTTTTGCTGCTTTTTGGGATGCATGTCTGAGTTAAGTCAATATAGTATGACAAACCCATAGTCCTTTGAGTCCGTTTGTATAAATGGAACAGCTTCTGCAAAGTCAGAAAGTACGCAGCCAACTTCAGTTGTCACACGTTTGTTTCCTTGTTTGATATTCGTCCTTCACTTATTGATTTTCCTTTTACACTATAGGAAACTTTAGAACTAGTAAATTCCCTTATTTCAGCCAAATGTATTCAAAACAGGGTCAGCACCAGGAAATTGATTTGCGACTGAGGGGGGGAGACGGAAAGCTTTGTCTCATGAGATGGGGGTTGGGGAAGGGACTATCGAATCGAACAAAATCTGTCGCTAGTACAAATATGTTCTGGGATAAAGTGGGTGAGGGGAGAAAAGTGATCTTGTCAGGGAGTCGAGTGACTCCCGGTTCCCACCTCGGGAAGGGCTGAGATACTAGAGGTGGAGGTGACAATGGGAGGGGTGCCGTTGATATGGGTAGCAGCAAAGTAAAATGGAGGAAGGTAATAGATAAAATGACCTCAGTTGGGCAGTAGGGAAAACGATTGTCATTTCTCTAATCTGCTTAAACAGCATAAGATTTCATCAAGGATGGCCAACGGTGAGGAAACCTGACATATCCCTCCCTTAGCAGCAACATCCAATTGTCCACGCCTCCAGACATACAAAACAAATTGATACCACGGTAGCCATCCTTTGTCTTTTACATTCTGATACCAATTGTATTCACTTGAGTGGCATAATCAACACTTTTCAAGATAATTTTGCTCTATCTTTATTGAACTTCTAGTTATAGTGGTTTTTAGTACAGGCATGTTTGACCGACCAAAAGAATGGTTCAAATTCTATGTAATAAATAAAATATAAAATCTGATCGTACCCTACAAACAGCCTTTATTTTCAAAATAAATTTACCACAAACTTACTGTAGCAAAAATGGACCACTGGAATAAAGCTCAACCAGGAAAACGATTGGGGCTATTAATAAGGGAATTTAATTATAATTACATTATACTCCTTTTTTATCAGGTCGGGTCTGACTGTTTGAAAACAGCACTGTTCCAGATAAATAGCACACACAACTTGTGTTCGCTTATTCTGGTACAATGATTTCTGGTACATAATTGATTACAAAAAAAGGAGTATAATTGTAATGTGAAGGCTTTATTTCAGTCCATTTTGGCAGTAAAAATCCATTTTGAAAATAGAAACTGTTTACAGTTTGTGATATAACTCACAAATGAACATTTAGAAAGAAAAACGACAAGTGATTAAAAGTGCATCATCTTAAGTTCTATATTCTTTCTTGCCATTTACGCAAATTCCATTTTTTTTTCTTCAAATCAAGTGATCAGAATAATATTTGGGATTAAGCATTCACTATTAAAAGAATAAACAAATAAGTTAACTCAGCATTATTTTAACATCATTATGACAATTTAAAATACTATTTTTTCACTGAAGAAAATTCTTCACTTTCCTTTCTAACATACTACCATGGCAATGTTTAGTACAGAGGCTGCATTGCTATGCACTTGAATCTGAAGCACTTCAATGCAAATTAGATCTTATAATTTAATCAAACTTCCAATCATCCAAACTTTAAGTCGTAAAACAAGAAACTTACCGTTAACAAAAATCATTAAAAAATCTAGTCTTGTGTAATTTTAAAATATTTTTCTGAACTATTACTATTATGATCATATAATGTATAAATACATACATTGTGCATTTTACCTGAAACTAAAATTATTTAAATAATAATTTTACTTGAAAACAACATTAATGCCAGGCTGAAACTAAAAATACCTGTTTAGAAGAACTTAAAGAAGTACAACTTACAAGTAAAAGTACTTTATAAAAGAAATGGAACAACAACCCCTCAAAAAATTAGGAATGCTTGATCTAGCCTAAAAGTCTCACTCAGCGGAATGCCCCAATAATAACAAGATTATAATGTAAATGCTGAAGCTGTAAACATGATAAATTTAGAACTAGAATACACAGGGTCTTAACCTTATATGCAGCAATAAAAAGCCTGGTCCCAACTTCACAAGGAAGGATGGCTAATTGAAATTTTTACGTTCATTTCTAGTCTTGACCTATTTTTTGCGTAACTCAACATGGTAATTACCGTATATTACACTTAACAATGATGAAGAGATTTGGTGAATAATTCGTTAGAAGATTTTGTCATGTTCTCATGGGCGCAATATCGCGAATTAGGTATCGAATGCATGCAATGTCATATACGAATCTAGTCTTAAATGTGATAATTTGTGATGGCTGAGCCAAGAATACGGTAAAAATTGAGCAGTTTTTGCATCCTTTGAATTTTAGGACCTAACTTTGACACGAAAAATCGAATTTGCGTGGCTTGCGAGATTTCCTTGCCGTGATAACTCAGTCACGTGACCTAATTAACGGGGCTCTGCGGACTAACTGTTGACCAACTTCATTCCATCTTGTAGTCTAACGCCTCAAGTGGAGCACTCACGTCAAGTTGTTTTGCATGTATTCTCGGATTATTTAATACAACCTGCTGTTTCTCACGTCTGCAATTTTTGTTTGCTCTATTTGTCTGAGTTGAAGCAATAATTGCAAGCAACCACACACACACGTTCACCTCATAGGTCCTTTTTGTCAAATAACATTGTTCACAGGTGGTTAGCCATTGTGAAAACAGTGGAAAGCATTTGCAGCTTTTGAGTCCAGATGTACAGGTGATGGAAGATGGAGAGCGATTAGCAGGCAACATTCGCTTACGTACAAATCCATTCAAAAGATTGCCATCAAAATGACTGTTTACGGTTTTTGAATTTGCAAATGTTAAGATTCATTTTTGATGTAAATGTTTGATGTATGTAAAAGCAATGGCGTATTTAGCTTTCGGTGCCGGAGGGGGTGGGGGAGGTGAGTGAAACGATAATTATCGAAAAAAGGTTGTATCGAGAGGTGTAGAAAGCAGGGGTGGGGAAAACTGTCACTGGTAAGAATTCACCTTCCCGGGTATTTTTTCTCCTTGGTTGGTAGGCAAAATTGTAAAATAAAGGTAAATTTGGTAAAATTATTAGGCGATATTTATTTTAATTTTTTTGCATGTAATTTCCCGAATATTGTTTTATCCCTCTGCTAAAATTGTATTCACGGAATTTTCCCGGGGGGGGGGGGGGAGTTAGGCGGGGCGATGTAGAGAGTTTCCCTAACCGTGCTGACCCTCTCTGAATACGCCACTCTGTAAAAATCCATTGTTTTAAATCGTGTTTAATCTTAGCAGGGATACCTGATCTGACGACAGCTCATACTTCAATGTATTAGAAAAGACTGTCATGTTCTCATCTTAGAAAATAAATATAAAATTACATTACAGCCGACTTCCCGTACATTTTGCATATACGAACAGGAGCTGAAGGGTGCCCAATGAGGGCCTTTCTGCTCGGTAAACACTGTAAATGCATTGGTCACCAGGTCGCAGTCACAAGTCTAGTTTTAAAGAGGGCTGCGGGTCGGGGGATTGAACAGTTTGTTTCGCATTACGGTTATATAACAGCTATAGTCAGTCTTTACCGAACGCATATATTCGACTGTTGGGTTTTGTACAGCGTAAATGATAGCCGTAAATATATGTATTACCGTATATTAATAATAACTAATTAAAGAGAAACAGTCTGATAATTTCAGTGACTGAAATTTAGGACAGAAAATTGAAGAAAAACAGTGAAAATTTGAGTTGTCCTCTCTTTTATAAAGTACAAATTTTGCATAATTAAGACTAATTAAACCTTACAGATGACGTAAATTAACTTGAAACGGAAAATTTTGTTCTGAACATATCTTTATCTGATATACCTGTAGATAAAATTTTACTACTCCATCTAAGTCTTATTAGTTTGTGGTACCTCAAAGAGTACAATTTCCTCGTAGTAGCGCGTTTGTTTACCTCTGATGGTCTTGCGTGTATTTTGTCATTTGTGAAAAAGGATGAGGAAATACATAAAGGACCTAGGTGAAGGACTCCTGATTCAACAGTTGTCATTCGTGAAAAGGATAAATAAAGAGGAAAACAGTTGTCATTCGTGAAAAGGTACCTAGATAAAGGTGACTTGTCATTCGTGAAAAGGTACGAGGAGATTGATTCAACAGTTGTCATTCGTGAAAAGGTACGAGGAGATAAATAAAGGACCTAGGTGAAGGACTTGATTCAACAGTTGTCATTCGTGAAAAGGTACGAGGAGATAAATAAAGGACCTAGGCGAATGACTGTTGATTCAACAGCTTAATTGTGCGATGATGCTACACTTGGTAGTCTATTGGCCCATTTAAGCTTTGATTAGAAGCAAGGTGGGTAAATTTCTTTTATATTTTTAAGTAATGTTTGGGGAAAGCTGAATTCCATGCTTATTTATAGAAATAGGATGGGTTGGTATTGAGAGGGTAGTGAAAGGGTAATGAGAGGGTGATTAAGACTTGTTTAGCAATGAGCGGGTGATTAAGATTATACATCAATTTGATGGGAGGCTGGACTTAGATACCTAATTTGGACCAATAATTATAAAGGGACAGGTCGGGTTAGTAGGGAAGGAGGGATCTCCTGACATCAACAGCGCTAACGGAATTTACTACGCTAGTTGGGGAGGCGGGGTCCACTGAATGCAATTCTACCAATAGGGTTAAGGGATGATCTGAGTAGATGGGGAGGTGGTTTCTCCTGAGATGAAATTTTAGCTGTACTAAAGATAGGAGAGATGATAATTACTTAGAAGCCAGACTTTAGGCCGTGAGGTACTGTTTGAGAATGCTTAAACTGGTCAGTGGTGAAATAATTGGACTTGGGATTTTCACTGTAAGTGTATAATTTCAATTCGGTTTAAAATGGGCACAAAACTTCATTTCTGGCTGCTTTACTTTATTTGAACTTGGTTATAAACTCAAATTATACACAAATCAATATGTATCTTAACATGTGAGAAATTTTTACTCACAGCAGTATTTTCTCTCGTGAAAAGTTTCACTCACGAGCAGTAAGTTTTTACTCACGAGATGTATTTTCTCTCGTGAGAAGTTTCACTCACGAGCAGTAAGTTTTTACTCACGAGCAGTATTTTCTCTCGTGAGAAGCTTCACTCACGAGCAGTAAGTTTTTACTCACGCGCAGTATTTTCTCTCGTGAGAAGTTTCACTCACGAGCAGTAAGTTTTACTCACGAGCAGCAGATTTATTCGTGATCCACTATAATCACTTGTGAACGATAAATTAGCTTTTTTTTCTTTTGTTCTTTCTTTTCCGGGAGCATTTAGTTATTGAGAAGCAGTTGTTGCAGTTTACTTCTTTTACGCATTATTAAAGTTAGTCTCCCTGTATCTTAACCATATGTCTCCGTGTCTTATTATGCTGTACTCAAGCTGTGCTTATTTGCATATGTACACCTTAAGCTCCAACCGATAATATTAGCACCATTAATTCCCCCTCCTCGCTTCGCAGTATTTCTCTCCAGAAACTCCACAAGCCGGGAGAAATATTCACTCCTTCAAATTACTGTCCTCTGTATTACATACCTTTAAAGGAATATTGGTAAAATCCTAGTATAGCGGTAAATATCTATAAAAGGATTTTTTTATTTTGGTTTTATTCCGTTGTATTTATGTATTTTTACTATTTTCCTTTTTAGATTTGGGTCTTTTTAAGTAGAAACTAAGCCGAACTTGTTTAAAAAAGAAGAATGATTCTTACGTTTTGTCTTTCCGATCAAAACTGTTACTCTTCAGTGTGTATACTATAACAAATTGATTAAAAAAAACATGCGCGCGCATAACTCATGTAGATCCTCATTTTCAGGTTAGGTTTTAGGATTAGGTTTTAGAATTGGGTTTTTTAGGTTTTGGATTAGGTTTCAGAATTGGGGTTTAGGATTAGGTTTTTAGAAATAGGTTTTTAGGATTAGGTTTTAGGATTTTGATACTTCTCACCGTTATTCAGCTTTTTTTCCTTTAGTTTCGTTCAAAATGGCCGACAAGAACGCAAATTTTGTGAGCTCGTGATTATCATTTTTTCACGAAATTTGCTTGAAAAGGTATAAATCATTTTGGAAAAATGGCAAAATAAAGAACAGTAAAATTGCTAAGAGAAGGTAAGAAATTTTTCAAAATGACTAATAAGCATAATTTTCTTGAAGTCTCAAATTTTTCTCAAAATTGTATCGGATTGAAATAAGAACCCGTTTTTTGCCCCAAAATTCCTAAATTGTTGATTAAAATTGATGTTTTAACCTATAGGCGGATGTTTTATAATACCCCTCCCCCTTCCCCTCCCTTCCCCTCTCCCCCTTCCGTAGGTCTAAAAGCGAAAACTTGAGTGGAATTATATTTTCACAACTTTCTTGAGCAAAATGAAATTTGGTGAAAATAATGAAAATATTCTACGAATAGATTTTGAAGAAAAGGCATTGGAAGTATCGCACGACCCCCCTCTCCCCAGACCCCTTCCTTCCAATAAAATATGGTACGAAGAGTTCAGAAAATATCTTTAAAGGTCCAGATTTGAAAGCGATGACCTTTTTTATCCTCAGAGCAGTTTAATATCTATTACTTTGACAACATTTTCGAGAAAACAATTTAGGTCATCAGTCTGTCAGTACTTTCACCTCGGCATTTCTTTTTCGTAATAGACCTGTCCATACTTTTCCGAGCTATAGGCCTATATGTAATGCGTTTCACAATATGGAGGGTCACTTACCTGTTTACAGGCTTATCACTTACTAGATTTAATGGGAAGGCTATAGCTTTTTTTTCAGTTTTGTGCAAATAGTTTTTCAGGCAGTCAGAAGTCGGAGAAAAAGATCTGAAACTCAAATATGATGCATGATGAAATACAAGATTTCTTATAAAAAATTAGCTTGCATTAAGCTACAGTTATGAACGTTTGTTATTGGAGTCAATGGGAAATTCCAGCCACATTTTTGCAATAAATTGTTTCTTATTTTAAAATTACTGAAAGAAAGTACATGACTTCTTGATGTGTTATTAATGTTAGCTCTATATTAACTTTAAAGTTAATTAAAAAGAATAATATTTAGTGAACTTTAAGGCCTAAATTGTTGTAGAAATCTTTCAAAATGCCAGCCATTTTGCCCAATTTAGGGTTAAAAAATCCTGTTTTTGAAGGGGTTGGAAATGGGTTATCACTATATTTATGTGCTGTGTTAAGCATTGGTCTTAATCACATTTGCTGAATTTAAACTTTTATCCGTAATTTTTCCAAAATCACAAAAAAAAGATTTTCCCATTGACTGTATAATGTATAAGTGTACGGTGTCAGTCTATAAACCGTACTGTCTGACTGTGCCCTATGCACGCATCGGCGTAACCAGGTAAAATCAGTCGGTGGGGGGGAGGGTTTAACGAACAAAGGGTTCAAATTGTGCATATCTATAAGTATACAATCACGGCACTGCAGACAGGTAGACTGGCAGATGCATTTAAAGAGAAGGGTTAACATTACCATACTGTTTATGGCATTCACTAAGGTATATGGACAGGTAGCAACCACTTTGTATAAATTGATACAAATGCCCTTCATAAACACTCACCTGACTTTCTTACAAAATCGATCCCGAAATGTAAAAAGATCGGCTTATTTTTAGGACTCCAAACGTATGCTCATTACGGATTGTTTTTTTCGTGACGTAAGGGTAGGACAGTACATCACGTGACAGCGAAGGTGATCCACTCCGATTGAATGACACACAATGGTACGATAACCTGATAACCTGTAAAAATTCTCCATTAACTTTTCTTTTGCCCTTTCCCAAATCGTTTACTCGCTCAATAAATAAAATGAAGGAAATCTCCCGACAGTAGAGGAGATTTCCCGGAAATTGAAGATTTCCCGAAGAAATGATGTGGAGGGAATTTGTTGTTGTTAGACCTTTATTATTGGGGCTGAAATGGTACTTGCTCCCTCCCCCATCAAATCATTACGGCATTGCCCCAACCCTCCCCGGCTACCACAAAGTCACCAAGAGCAAAGCAAGTGGAGATACTGAGGGAAAAGTCGGATATTTTAAACAAAATATCAGATATTTTAAGTTAAGAAAATTGGAAGAAAAAATCGGATTGAGCAAAAACTTAAGAAATTTTCAAGGAAAATGTCAGATATATTGAGCAAAAAGTTCATTGATTGTTGTGGAAAACATTTTGGCAACTCTGACCTAATGTGTGATCCTTCTCCTGCATGCATGTCATGGCTGGTACAACCGAACTCTGCAAAGACCGATTGTTTTCATCAGGATCACAAAAAAAAAAAACATACCGAGTGTCTATTTTGCAAACCAGAATCTGCACAAATTTCCAAGTTTAGGGAAATTTTCGGCCAATAGGGGAAGGGGGGAACTTTAGCTACACCACTTATGGTATCAGTTTAATTCCACAAAGTAAATCCAAGGTGACTATGTCTTCATACCATGTCCTTTAAAATACCAAATTACAGCTTGATATTGTCAGAAGCAATGTATATATATATATTTTATTATTATTATTATTTTCTATTATTCTATTTCATTTTTTTATTTTTTTGGGGGGGTGGGGGTATGCCCCGGTTCATACGGCTATGTTTTGCCATTATATTTTTCTTGTTTTCTTTTCTTTTCCTTCGATGGCTCTTAGAATTAGGATGTATGGAGAACCCGTCTCAAAATTTTCTAAATTAACAAACCACTGATTTTACAGGAAGCCCCAAACCGACAGGCTTCTTGTTGCATAATTCATTGTAAGTTACAACAAGTGTAGATGAGTGAATGCAGCTAAACACACAATATGTCAATACTTTAATACCCACACTATGAACTCCTGGACTTGAAGGGAACTTATGCAACACTTACCACCACCATTCATCTACCCGCTACTCTTAACAAAACACATACGTCCATACCAACGCTTCTCTATACAATCATTGTTAAGAACTAAAACCATTCAAGAGCCGCTACCCACCAATCCTTGCAAGTTATTTAGATGAAAATGATCGATCTTTGAACAATGCTAAATCGATGGGATTAGAACAAGGGACGTTAGAGGGGTAAGCCAGCTCTACATAGTATTTCAACTGAACTGTCCTTCATTCAGGGGCAAACTGTGTAACGCCGGATGACTTCACACTGCACTTTGAGAATCTTATTTCATGTAAACCTTTCAAGCTCTTTGATTCAATGTGTTTAGTCACGGAGGTGTTATCCGTCAAACAAAAGATAAGACTTCAGGCAACCATGTCGGCAAAATGCCACTAAAACGCAGGATTGATAGGAGTAATATTTGTGATTCTGAGGAAACAACTAACCTAACTTAACTATACAAGGTCTCATTCCTGGCGCTGGGTAAGTAGGCCTATTTTGTCGATAGTAGAATTGACTTCAATTACTAAGTGTTAATATAGAAGAGAAGCCTCTAGTTGGTAGCCACACAATAGTGAACGTCTGCATGCAGTGTAAACGAACTGCCATAATCGGAAATAAGAATGTTTGCCTACATAATTGTCCCTTGATTGGCGGAATGTAGACAAAACTGATGAGCAGGTTTAAATTGAAGATAAAGCTACCGAGTTTTACTGATAATGTAGTTAAAAAAACATCATTAGTTGAGCAGACTAAAGGCTCAAGGCAAGGAAACAGGCAGTATTGGGAGAAGGTGGGGGGGGGGGACTAGGAGGTGGGGGGGGGGGGTGGAAGTCAGGTGAGGCAGTTGTTAGTCGGTCTGACTGCTTGTTCATGCTCAGAATGAGGGAAGGGTGTGTGTATGTTTAAAGAGAGGCGGGGGAGGTTGAGCCACTCGGGGAGCTAAACTAAGAATTTCGTCTTAATTCGGGATACTCCGATGACTTGTAAGATTCGTGCAGAAGAATGTTTGATCAGGGAAAACAAGGCAGACGGGCAATATAGGCCTATGAACAATGTCAAGATGCAAGTAAAACGAAGTAAAAGTTACAACTTGCAAGGTAGTAAACACCACGTCTCCACTGGCACAGACGAGGTCATGACCGTCTCCTGTGGTATATTGTACATGACAAGCTCCGGCAAAGAACCGATTGTAGGCCTATGCGGGTTTCGTGATCTTGCAATTATTATTTTTTTTTCCTTTTCTCAAGGACAATGTTATTATTGATAGTGATATTTTAAAGCCCTCAGAATTTGTTCCCTTTAACCTCGAGGCTAATTTAGAATTGTTTTTACATCGGGGAAGAGAAACAAGGCGACTGGACACCCCCCCCCCCCTCCCCTTCTCCCCCTCACACACACACCCCTTCTGCAACACGATGATTATATCACTCATTGCACTCAGTCCAAGCACCAAATAATTACCATTCATAGTTACCTTCTTTTGGCAAATATGATTTTAACCGTATGAGTTCCGTTAAACACAAACAAAGAAACTGATTATATGACTAACTGATTAAATATTATTTCCATCCTGGCAAATTCATCGGGTACACACTGAAAACAAATCATTGTGACGTGCGTGTGCTTTCCCTGGCATATGCTTGAAAGTGAAATACAATTATAAAATCCGTTGAAATCATGTGGAAAAGAACAACATGTCATACAATGGTTGAATCCTCTTATCCTTTAAAATATGAATGCCCAGATACAGTGCCCTGGTACAATGTGACAAACCGTACATGAAATACCATATATAGGTTTCTTTCTTAGCTTTTCATTTTTAGGGGGGCTTAAGCTCCTTATAAACATATTAAAGGGGCCCCTGACACAGGTTTAAGATTATAGGGCTAGGACAGAAGTGTAGGTAGTTGGGGGCACCCCTCTCCCTCACATGATTTCTTCTTCCCAAATGCTTGCTTGTTTCCCAGCTGGGAGGATAAATTAATGATAACACAACAAATTTACATTTGTTTACAATTTTTGAAATTGACAGTTGTCAGAAATTGAAGATTGTTTTGGAAATTGAAGTATAAATGCCAGAAATTGAAGAAAATTTCACGAAAATGTAGGAAAAGTGGAGAAGATTTAACGAAAATTGACGAAGATTTGCTGAAAAATTAATGGAAATTGAAGCAATTTTCCTGAAAATAAAGAAAATTCAAGATTTCCCGAATATTAACCAGTACAATTTGTGTAACCAAGAAGAATTTCGATTTTTTTTCCCCACCGTAAATGGTGAAATGACCCTTTCTACACCCCTTGCCAAGACAAGTGTTTGGCAATTGCCCATCGGACGAAAAGGTAAAGATCTTTGTATTGCTTTGAACGTTGGGGGAAGGAGGAGGGGGTGAAACCTACTTCTTTATCTGAAGGCTTTGGATTGTTATGTTGTAGATTCAGGTCCAAATTTGAAGATTTTGGATCCAAAATGAAAGATTTTTGGTCCACAACTGAAGATTTTTGGGTTAAAATTAAAAATATTTGGTCCAAAATTGAGCTTATTTGGTCCAAAATTAACGATAATTCAGTCGATATGATTACAACATTGCCAACATCTGTTTTCTGTATGTTTCATATGATATTTCAGTTAATTTTATTGATGGCTTTGACAAAATTTGGGGGATACGGTATTTTTAGGGGGGCTAAGCCCTCAATATCCCCCTCTTCCTCCCCTCCTCCCCTCCTCCATAGCATATGCACTAACATACAGACATAACAAAATAATAACATACAGACATAACAAGATGACGAGCTAAGAAGCCACCCGATGTGACGATACGCTTTCTCATAACATAAAAATAACATTGGATAATATAACATAACAAACTGACGAGCCATGAAGGGTTAGTCAGTCACCCCATACAAAGACCAAAATACATGAAACTACACATTACTACAGTACACAAATAAGTATTTTTAACTCCTGCTCGCGGACAAAGAAGCAAATAGTATAGCCTGACTTAATGAAGGCCTCATCATCATAAGTTATTGGAGTTCTTTAATGAGAAAGATAGCTATATATATATGTGTGATATTTTATATTTGATTTGCTACATTGTATCTGGGCACTCGTATTTTGAGGTATTTAACCATTTTATGACATGTTGCCGCTATGGCCTTTGCTGTGAAATAATAATATTTGATTGATTGATTAAGTGATTGATTGATTGAATGATTTGTCATTTCTTTGTTTTGGGGTGTATTTAACACTTGGCCCATCTTCCATGGGGCCTTTTATAATCTAAATCTTAAAATTTACTACATTAAGTAAGAGAACAGTAAATAATGAATTTAATGTAAATGTAATTATGTTTTTAGCTAAAAAGGGGCGGTGACCCAATCCAACGACGGAACTTTTATCAATGGCTTGTCATTACAAAATCTGAGAAATAATGACAAAATGAACTTGATAATTGGCCATTTAAGTTTGTGAGTATTTTTGTTCATCATAATGATGATTTATTTTATCTTATTTGAAGGCCTAAAGGTTAATTTGTAATACTGCATATCCATGCACGAAATGCCCAGTACCAGTATTGCAGTTCCCGCTATTTAAATGCTACATCCCACTCCCGTGTCGACTATCCATGACCACCGTCCCTGACTGAGAGATTTTCCTAAATTCAATGTATGATTCGTTCAAGTGTTAAAACTTATTGCATTTTCCAAAACATTTGAAAATAATTTGCGCGGCAAACCATGCAGCTATTTTCAGTTAATAGCTCCATGGGTAAATAGGTTGAAGTAGCTTCATCAAGACCCATCTCATAAATTAAAAAAAAAAAAATCAATTGGTTATACAATGACTCTTATACAGCATGTGCCTCATGTACATCAAAGAACCGATTAAGCGAGTTAAATAAGGCGACAAGGCAAATCAAGGTAACTTATTGAGTTATATCAGTCAGACCGAGGAAGTTTAATCATGAATGTGTGTCTCGTAACACAAGCGTATTGATTTTCTTTTACAATCCAACCCTTCACACCATTAGGTGGGGTCATCTTCATGATTCCGAGTATTTCACGCCTACCGGGAGAGGATGTTTATGACACCTACGTTCTTTTTAATCTGCAGCCCCCAAACTCTGGAACATTCTCCCAATCTACATCAGAAATGCCCCTACTTTAGATATTTTTAAGAGTGTATTGAAAACACACCTTTTCATGAGTTACCCTTATTGGACCTTGTAACTTTATCCTGCTTTATCTTTTTAAGTATGTTTTTTTTTGTTCTCTAACTGTTTGTATCTTAAGGTTTTCTCATGTTATATTTGTTTTTGTAAAGCGCATTGAGACCGTTTGGTATGATGCGCTATATAAAAATGTATTATCATTATTATTATTCGTAAGCCACTTTGCAGGACAGCTGCGTCGTTGCGTTTCACGCGTCTGCACACGGCCCAGTCACACCACACATACAACATTCTAACCTACCAGTACCAGTTCAGCGAATTTTACTAATTACAATTTTTGTTCGCTTCCGATTTTCATATTTTCCTTAAGTTTGATATATTCACCGGGTATACGGAGAATAACTTTAACGTTAACGCCAGCTGATTGTTTGCTATACGCAGACAATACCTACATACCTGATATAAAGTGCTCGCTGCAAATCCTAATGTGTACCGTAGGTTGAAAGCCGTTGCGTCATACAGCAAAAAGCCAATTCGAACGTCGATCAAGATCAGATGAAAATTGAGAAAATGTCTTTTTATTCTCCCGCACACATATATTAGTGCAACCAACGGCACAGCAAGATTCCCGCATAATCATCTTACAAAAGTCCTCCTCTCCCACCCACCTCTCTCCACTTGTTTTTCTTTCACCCATGCACCTCCTCTCTTGGTCCCAGATTTCTGGCTTTTAGTTCTCGTATTTCTCTCAATCTCCTCCTGTTTTCTTTCCTTCCTATCTGGAATGATATTACCTCTCATGCACAATTTGACCCTCGCTGTCGTGGTGCCGTTAAGCCCTCATCAAACAAACAAACTTACAAAAATAATTGTATATAACAACATGGAAGCGTACGTAAGTCTGATTAAATGTACAGCAGACGATGGCGATGGAAACAAATTCATGTGACCTCATGACGTCAGCTGAAACACCCTAATACCTGTATACCAGCTGTATACGGAGGGAGTATTTATTCAGTATGTAGTGCAGATGGACCTAAAATCGATTCGAGAAAAGGAACACCTAGCATGAAAAATAAGATTTGTGTGTTTTGCGAACTTTTCTGAAAATCGTTTAATACCTCAAGGAACGTTTGATTAATTGAAGAAACGGATCGCTTAGATGGAAATATTCCCCGTTGGAAGTGAACGAAATCTATGAAAGCTTTTTAAGGATTACAGCTTGATGTACAAAAGCTTGGGCATGGCAATCTGGAAATGATGTCATCATAGATATGTAGATGTGTAGGAATGGTGAAGAAAAAAGTATTACAAATTCTAACCCTTGAAGATCAACCTATCACAAGCAGTGGAGGGGGGGGGGGCATGGGGATACGCCTGCCTCCCCCTCCATATCCAAAATGTCCCAAAATAAATTTTGTCCAAAATGGCTATTTTTGAACTTTTGATTTGGGGAGGGGGTGGTCTGTATCATTGCAAAATGATATGCTGCTATACTAGATCGTTCGTAATCATCCTAATTTAGTTCAAAAAGCCGTGTGTTGCACATATTTAGAGTATTTTGGGGTATCTAAAACTTTAAAAGTGCGAGGTTTCTTAGGGGCTTCGCCCCCAGGACCCCCACCTTAATCCCACAAGGAGCCTAAGGGGCCTTAATCCCATGCCGAAAAGGTTCGTGTCCCCTATTATTTTTGACCTTTTTTTTAATAGGGAGTGGGATAGTGTGTATCATTGTAAAATTATATGCTGGTATATTAGATCGTTTGTTATCATCCTAATTTGGTTAAAAGAGCCGTGAATTGCACACATTCAGAGTCTTTTGGGGGCATCTAAAACTTGAAAAATGCGAGGTGTTCCGGCGGCTTCACTCCCAGGACCCCATGCCAAAAAGGGTTGTGTCCCCCAATATCAAACCCTCTGGTGGCGCCACTGATCACAAGCATGGGCGGGATTTAACTACCGAAAGTTGGGGAGGGTGGAAATCAAAAGTGGGGGGAAAATCACGCTAAGATGCAAAAATGTCACCATATTAATTTGAAGAAAAAAAGTGGGGGAAAGTGCCCCCTTCCCCCCTCATATCCCACCTATGCTCACAAGTATGATGTCCATCGAAGTCACATTTGAGTTATTATTCTCAAGTGTTGGCGTAGGATAGCTGGTGCTAGTTTTATGTTTTAAACCCGCAATTCATTAATTTAAATTCTATCAAACTTTGATCAGCCATGACTTAAAAACTTAAAAAGATGTTTTTTTTTTTTTTCTTTCATAGTTCAAAAGCTGATCTGTACATTAACTCTTTCTAACAATATTGAATTACGCGTCCATACATCTTTAAGATATTTCCAGGGGTCATTTTCTTGCCAGCCCCGAATGAATGAAATGTCCAGATTTCAGTTACCGAAACCAATGGGAAATCGTTTCATAAAATAAGAATGGAATTGATCATTATTGCGTATCAGGAACGTCATGCTTGGAAGTAGTTTTGGTGTTTCTGTGAAATGATTCCCGCAGATGCTTGCTTTTCATGGAAAAGTAGATTAGGTTGTCTATTTAGAACTTGTGTTTAAACAAATTTACTTTCTGATGAAGCTATATCGTGCTAATATGGCAAATTATGTCGTTTTAAACTGTTGAAAGATGAACTGTTGAAACGGTAAAAAAATAAGTACCGGCCAAATGAAATTTGCCCGATTTGAAAGTTTTGCTAAATTAAACTTATTCTTTGAATTCCTTCATTTTACTTTTAATTCATACAAATGTTACTCACATCTATTTTTAGATCGGAGCGTTGAAACTCCCAACATACAGTCAAATAATGTTTTTATCCATTTGACTTTGTGAAAAGTTTTGTGTGATTTCTTTATCTTGTATTTTACAGTGTTTGGTACTTCTTTCAATGATTCAGTCCATTGGAAACTGATTTCGCCGTTTTGGGGCTGATTTTCAATGATATTTGGCCAGTAAACTTGTGGTAAACCAGGCTGGTAACCCTATATCGTACAGCATTATATCTTCATCAACAGTTCGGGAGAATTCACTAAGCACTGTTACGAATTCTCCTCAATCTCTGACCTATTCGAAAACATTTCTTCCTCAAACATCATCAACTTCCTCTGCAACAACAACCTCTTCCACCACATATAATCTCCTCCCAATCTACACCTAACCTTACACACCCCTTTCTTTTCACCTAACTTTTTCTCCCATTTAGATTTTCTCCTTTATTTCCCTTACAAACCTTTGATCTCCTCACCATCCTTACTCTTTGGCACATTTGACTCTGACTGTCGCGGTGCCGTTAAACATCAACAAACCAAACAAAACCGAATTCTAGAACCATGGATTACCTCTATCAGGATGTTTCAGCTGACGTCATGAGGTCACATGACTTTGTTAAGATCGCCATTTTGTAGGCAAGACTGCTGTCTGCTGTGCACTTACATACGTTTGCATGTTGTTATATACAGATATAAGATTACTTTTGTAAGTAGTATGCCCGGAATCTTACTGTGCCATTGGTTGCACAAACTAATACACGTGTTTAGAATCCACTAATTAAGTTTACTTGAAGTACTTGGAGGGTAATCATTTCTTTAAAATAACATTTTATATTAAAACAAGTAATTAATCTGGCCAGTTAATTTTAACCTGCGCGTGTTTATATGCCCAGCACGTGTTTTACATGCCCAGCGCATTTTTTATCACCGGCGCGTGCTAGCGCGTGTTTTAGATCGAGTCTTGTTTGTTTTACGTGTGATGTGACTGAGCTGTGTGAAGATCAGACGCGTGAAATACTCAACGCGCAAAGCTCTCTCCTGCAAAATCGCTCCCAGTTGATTTAGAGTCACATGATGAAATCCCTCTAAAGGTCAATTTAATTCCTATTTCCTCAAAATCAAATGAAACTTTTGGATATTTGTAGATCTTTGTATTAGATTTAAAAATAAATATCATATCCAAAGTGTGTACAAATTTCTACAATCATTTGAAGTTCGTATACACAGTAAAAGTAAATGGAAAGCGATCTTCATTATGGGTGCATAACGGCATCCATTGCAATAAAAATCATTCAATTAAGGGATGTGAAGGATCTTCACTTTAAGGATGTGAAGGATCTTCCCTTTAAGGATGTGAGGACCTTCACTTGAAGGATATGAGGATTTTGACCTTATGGATCTCAGGAATCTTCATTTTAAGGATGTGAGGATCTTCACTTTAAAGATGTGAGGGATCTTAACTTCAAGCATGCGAGGGATCTTCACTTCAAGGATATGAGGATCTGCACTTTAAAGATGTGAGGATTTTCACTTTAAAATCTGAGGTTCTTTACTTTAAGGATCTGAGGATTTCACTTTAAAGATATGGAGATCTTTACTGTAAGAATGTAAAGATCTTCACTTTAAGGATGTAAGGATCTTCATTTTAAGGATGTAAGTGATCTTCACTTGAAGAATCTGAGGGATCTTCACTTGAAGGATGTAAGATCTTCACTTTAAGTATGTGAGGATTTTTACATGAAGGATATGAGGATCTGCATTTTAAGAATTTGAGGATCTTCTTTATGGATATGACGGGTCTTCACTTTAAGACTGAGGATTTTCACCATAAGATTGTGGGGATCTTCACGTTAAGGATGTGAAGATTTCACTTGAAGGATATGAGGATCTGCACTTTAAAGATGTGAGGATTTTTACTTGAAGGATCCGAAGATTTTCACTTTAAGGATGTGAGGAGTCTTCACTTTAACGATGTGAGGGATCTTCACTGTAAGGATGTTAGAATATTCACTTGAAAGATGTGAAGGATCTTTACTTTAAGGATGTAAGAATCCTCACTTTAAGAATTTAAGGGATCTTCACTTTAAGTATATGAGGGATATTCAGTTTAAGGATGTGAGGATTTTTACCATAAGGATGTAAAGGGATCTTTACTTTAAGGATGTGAAGAGCTTCACTTAAAGAATACGAGGATCTTAACATCAAGGATGTGAGGATCTTCACTTTACGGATTTTAAGGATCTTCCCTTTAAGGATGTGAGGGATCTTCACTTTAATGATGTGAGGTATCTTCACTTTAATGATATGAGGATCTTCAGTTTAAAGATATGAATGATCTTCCCTTAAGGATGTAAGGATCTTCACTTTAAGGATATGTGGATCCTTAAAATAACGGTTTCTCCGGACTGTTCAATCTTGTTCATTCTTAATCACAGCAAATAACTGTGTGGCACTCCGCATTCATTGAATTCCTAAACTAGACTGTTAACGAGTCTTGATGCTTTGAAGTTTAATTAGGATTATACCACACAAACAGAGGGATAAATAGGTGATAGGAAGAATGCATGTTTTGGTGGACCGTTGGACGAATCTATACTTGAGTGGGAAAACGAATGAATGACTGGGTGGATGGCTGAACTGTTGAACAAATAAATAATTGATTGTAAGAATGAATGCCTGAATGATTGGTTGATTATATTAGTAGGTGGTTTGAAGTATGGTGCCTGGGTGGATGGTTGAACTGTTCAACGGGTAAATAACTGATCGTAAAAATAAGGTGCATGGATGATTGGTTGTAAAGATGAATATGTGGTTGGAAGAATGCATGCATGTCTTATTGGTTGAATGGATAAATGGTTAATGGGAACAATGGATGATTCGATGGATTGTTAAACAGATATGTTTTGATTGGAAGAATAAATGCCTGGGTGAATGGTTCAACATAAACAGACCACGAGGCCCCGGGTTCAATCCTGGGGTGGGTAGACACGCCAGTGCACCACAACTGGTTAGCAAAGGCCGTGGACATTGACTTGGTTGTCAATGTTATGTCTGTCCGTACGTGGTACCTGTGTTCTCGTCCGGGTCGTATTAAGCGTTTCGTGATAGCATTTGTACTATCATAACCGAATACGCAGGCGACGACCCCGTCATTGTAATTGTGTGTTCAACTCTCTCTCTCTTCAACCTAAATGAATGTTCACGGAAGCGGGGTCCATGGTTCATGATGTTTCAAACCTCCACGTTTTACATCATGAAAAATCGAAAGATTTTCAGGGGTTTTGCCCCACCTCTCTAAATTTTTGGATGCCCTAATCAAACCAAGGGTCTCTATATGATCAAACTAGGCGTAAATTTCATCTGCTAAAAATAATATGATAATGCATGGTGATGTTGGTGGCGGGAATGAGGTTGGTGGTGGGGATGTAAGGTAACTAAGCAAGTCTATAAGGATTACCTTAGCTCAAAAATGATTTCCAATGATGTCTTAGCGTAAAGAAAATGGAATTCCCCTTTTACCAACAATTTACCAGATAAATTTTGAACACAAGCTTGTAATATTTGTTTTAACACTGTTCGAGACACTAATGTCACTCGCCTACAATAGAGATATCTTCATCACACTTCTAGGCACATTTTTTTTTGTATAAAATCAACGAGCGTGAAACACCTTTGTGTTTGTTTTGTACTGATTGTATCGCGAGTTACCAGCATTTTTGCTGGTCCTATGTTCAGACTAAATATTTTTGTGATTTTGTATAACTGGTGAGTTTTGCCCTACCAATACAGTACCTTGTTTTCAAGCCGTTTCTTTTGGCCTCAGTGACTATAGTAGAGGGAGTCAATCGAATGATTGTTTACGCTAAAACAATTAACCGAAGCAAAATGGACAACAGTACCCCTGCATAGAGTAATTTTTGGTTTCGATGCGATAGCATCAGGAACCTATGATGGCGTGTGTATGTATGTATGTATGTATGTATGTATGTATGTATGTATGTATGTATGTATGTATGTATGTATGTATGTATGTATGTATGTATGTATGTATGTATGTATGTATGTATGTATGTATGTGTGTGTGTTTATGTGTGGGTGTATGTGTGTATGTGTGTATGTGAAGGCCAGCTCGTAAACGCGATATCTCAAGAACGGTACTCTGGATTTTTGTCATATGTGGTACACAGATACCGCATGGTCTGTAGATGTGCCATATTGTTTTTAATGTTGACGTCATGCATATTAATGAGTAGGCGGGGATTAATGTGAAAATCTTGAAATGTTTATATTTTAACAACCACATGTATGTTTTGTTTCATATTTGGTCTAATTAAAATGTTAGCTGGTGTGCACATGTTCGTGACGTAAAAATGCTAAATTTCATTAATATGCGTAGTAGGGGGGGGGGGGGATTAATATGATTTTGCTGAAAAGAGCTTGTAAACACGGTATCTCAAGAACGGTAAACTGTATGCATGTCATATGTGGTACACAGATAGCCCATGGTCTGTAGATGTGCCCTATTGTTTTTGATGATGATGTCATGCACATTGATATGTAGGCGGGGCTTTTAGTGAAAATCTTGAAGTGTTCATTTTTTTTAAACCACATGTCTGTTTTGTTTCATGTTTGGTATATAAATGATGTTAGCTGGTGTGTACATGTTCATGATGTAAAACGTTGATTTTCAATATTTGGCGTAGCGGGCGGGGCCTAATATGATTGCGCTGAAAAGAGCTTGTAAGCACAGTATTTCAAGAACAGTAATAAACTGGAGTAATGTCATATGTGGTACACAGATAGTCCATGGTCTATGGATGTGTCCTATTGTTTTTGATGACGATGTCATGCATATTAATGAGTAGGCAGGGCTTAAAGTGAAAATATTGAAATGTTCATTTTTTAACAACCACATGTCTGTTTTGTTTCATGTTTGGTATAATTATGATGTTAGCTGGTGTGTACATGTTCATGATGTAAAAACGTTGAATTGTATTAATATATATAGAGGGCGCGGCAGCGTTCACACTAGAATTTCCTCCTCTTTTTTTTTCTTTCTTTTTTTTTTTTTTTTTAAGGGGGAGGTGGAGACCTAAGGAATACCACCGAAAATGCAATGTTTTTTTTGGTTTTTTGTGCGAATCCCTCCACCTTCAATTATTTTGCAAATTTTGAAAAAATGATATTTGTTTTGCGTCATATTGGGCATGATAATTTGTTAGTTATTGTGTACATGCTTATGTTATCAACAGGTGTCATTATCATGCATGGTGGGCGTGGCTTAACATAAAAGTGCTAAATGATGTAAGCACCATAAACGATATATCAGATTTATGCTATGTGTGGTACACAGATGGGTCATGATCTGTACGTTAGTTCTAATGTTGTGGTTGTGACGTCATGAATGCTAATGAGTAGGTGAGGCTTGCTGAAAAATTCTTGAAATAGGATAAATGAGCAATCGTTTTTGCATCATACTTGCTTTGGTGGTGTTACTTACTGTGTAAATGCTAATGATGTCAACCTTTTTTTATTGATCTGGTGGGTGTGGCTTATGAATAAATATCATGGAACAAATATCTTATGATATGTAATTACATGACAGCCAATACAAATTTTGCAAATCAATCAGGTTATAAAAAAGCATCGAAACCACAAAACCTTTTGGTTCTGGTTTAATATATTGTTTATCCTTGATGTAAATGAGTAGGTGAGGCTTGCTGAAAAATTCTTGAAATAGGATAAATGAGCAATCGTTTTTGCATCATACTTGCTTTGGTGGTGTTACTTACTGTGTAAATGCTAATGATGTCAACCTTTTTTTATTGATCTGGTGGGTGTGGCTTATGAATAAATATCATGGAACAAATATCTTATGATATGTAATTACATGACAGCCAATACAAATTTTGCAAATCAATCAGGTTATAAAAAAGCATCGAAACCACAAAACCTTTTGGTTCTGGTTTAATATATTGTTTATCCTTGATGTAAAAGAAAACTACATTGAAAATAGGCGCTAATTAAGTTTGTTTATTTTTTGGTTAAAAAATGCCTTTTTTTTTTTTTAACCTTTTTCTAATTAAATGTCTGCATAATTAAATTTACTTTATCATGTTTATACAAAGATTATGTATACATTGTCATGAGTACTGTTATTTTGTTCACAATGTTATGTTTTGTAAAATACTTCGAAAGCAGAAAATAAAGATTTGCAAAAAGAGAGTTCCACAGTGTTAGGGCAGTTTCTGAGAAAGGGGATTCTCCGTACTGAGAATATTGTTGAATGCATACTGAGATTGAGAGATGAGGAGAAACTAAGGACGCAACGTGAAGTAAACCGGAATTAAACCATGAATTAAGCAGAAGGTGAGAAGCAGGATGCTGGTGGGAAGCCAGCGCATAATTGGGTAAACTGGATCCTCTTTCAGGTTCCCATCACTAAACGTGCAGCAGCTTTTAACGAGGTTAATTTTATGTTTCACTTCGTACATTATCGTTTGTGCATGTGCCACTTTGCACATTATCGCTTCTACATGTGTCACTTAACACTTGATCGTTTCTGCATGTGTCACTTGTTACGTTATCAGTCCGGTCGCGATCGATCTCCCGATCGGGAGATCTCCCGATTGGGAGATAAAGACATGCATGCGCAGTGACCATAATTTAAATTGTTGCCAATAAGTTCAGCCGTTGTTTTTTTTAATTTTTTTTGTGTCAAATTCTGTTATTCTAAAGTTGTATACTTTAGAAATGATATTGGAATTAATATTTCTGTATAATTTGAGCTATTGCTGGTAATTTAAATGTTAAAATCTGCTCTTCAAAAAATATTGAAATTAATCTTTAAAGATTACGTTAAAATTCCCTGGTGAAAGTCAAATTTGCGCTGCTGAAAATCTGAAAATGGAGAAAATAATTTCCTCGGTCTGTTACACCGATAAAATTGGAATATTTCGCATGCATTTTTGCTACCTTTGGCTTGAACCTTTTCAATGGTTATTTTTTTTTTTATTTATTTGGAAAGATGCACTGTGGGTTATAATGACAAAAAATCTCCCATTGGGAGATCTCCCGTTCAGTAGCGTTGCCGGATTGGTTATCGCTTCTGTGTGTGTCACTTTGCACGTTATCGTTTCTACATGTGTCACTTAACACACAATCGTTTCTGCATGTGTCACATCGCACATTATCGTTTCTACATGTGTGTGTGTGTGTGTGTGTCACTTTTCACATATCGCTTTTGCATGTGTCACTTTTCACATCGTTTCTGCATGTGTCACCTTTCACATTACCGCTTCTGCATGTGTCACTTCATACATGATCGTCACTTCAAAGTCATTCATATTTAGATCACATTTGATACCAAACAGTTCCTCTGTCCAAGAAAATGTACGTTTTTTTTAATTTGTGAACGATCGAAAGATTTCAACCCTTTTGCCTGTAAGTGTTTATATCCAAGATAATCCAACTGAGCTAGCACTGAGTCGTGAACTGGCTGACTGAGCCAATTTTCTCAGGATTATAGATTTATTTACGTGGCTTCGAACTAATCTGTGATTACCACAGGAGGTATCGACAACCGACTATTATTCGCTCCAAATGACAGCGGTCCGCAATATTTCATGTTTTAGTTTGTTCAAATGAAATACAGTAACGACTCGACAAGTGGTGTAGTAACTTCATTGATATTTCCGTGATCAAAGTAATGCACAAGACTGCAAGGGTCAGATGATGGCAATGTACTTGGGATTTGCTAGGGAAGGTTTTTCATTCTCGTATTAGTCCGTTGTCTCACACGTTTCTTTCAGTGTCCTTTGAAGTGAAGATTCTTCAAAAATTGAAAAACGCTTACTTATAATTGCCGACTTTTGGCAGATTATAGGATACTTATATTTATACCGTATCTGTGGTGTAGTAACCCATATATTGTTGAATTTTCAAACGTTTTCTGATGATTCAGAGAACTGAAAACAAATAATTTATGCAATAAAAGGGAGGACTTTAGTATAGTAATACTATCACAACCCTGGGAGTTGGTCTGAAAACCACAAATCTGTGAAATAATAATAATAATCATCATTATCATCATCATCATCATCATCATCATCATCATCATCATCATCATCATCATCATCATCATCATCATCATCATCATCATCATCATCATCATCATCATCATCATCATCATTAATATCATCATCATCATCATCATCATCAATGTCATCATCATCATCATCATCATCATCATCATCATCACCGTCATAATAATAATAGTAATAATAATAATAGTTATAATAATAATAATAATATAATAATAATAATAATAATAATAATAATAATAATAATAATAATAATAATAATAATAAATGATAATAATAATAATAATAATAATAATAATAATAATAATAATAATAAATAATAATAAATTAATGAAAATAATATAATAATAATAATAATATTAATTAATAATAATAATAATAATAATAATAATAATAATAATAATAATAATAATAATAATAATAATAATAATAATAATAATAATAATAATGATAATGATATTGATAATAATGATAATAATAATAATAATATTAATTAATGATATTGATAATAATGATAATAATAATAATAATAATAATAATAATAAATAATAATAATAATAATAATAATAATAATAATAATATAATAATAAATGATAATGATAATAATAATAATAATAATAATAATAATGATAATGATAATGATAATAATAATAATAATAATAATAACAATAATGATAATGATAATGATAATGATAATAATAATGATAATAATAATAATAATTTATCAATTTTCGTTTAAATGATGCCGTGGGTGAATCGATAGCTTGTAGTCCATGGAGGGAAAGAGGGCGTCGTTAAACAGATTGTTACTGTAGCTGTAATATTTTACTGATATAAGTAAACGGGGGGAAAATTCCCCCATTTTTCTATGGTCATATTTTATGTATGGTAATTTAGGGTTATTTTATGATTTTGTCCCAAGTTGCGGTGAGCAAATCCTGCTTATGAGTAGGCTTGTGTGTGTGGGTGTTGGAGGGGGAGTGGCCTTATGTCCATTTCCATCATGCATGCATGATAATATTTTAAGTTATTGTGTACATGCTTATGCTGTGTCAACATTTTCTACGCATTGTGGGCGTGGATCTATTGACAATGCTCCACATAGGACACACCGACTCATCTAAGTTGGTCAGTTAGTGTACATGTAAAGAATAATGTCCATGCAGTTTTTGTCTTAACATGGACAGAAATATACCATTTAATTGAACGTTTTTGATTGGTGTATATATTTGCTCATATAATGACAAGCTAATCAATAGCCGCCGCGGAAGTGACGTCTCGAATTTGTAGCAAAATCATTTTCTTGAGACGAATACGACAAAACTAATAATTATAAGTCATATAAGGAAATTTCATATCGTACAAAACAATTTGAGATAATTTTCACATTTATTAAAACATGAAATCTGTCAGAGTAAACTTATATGGGAGCGGCCATTTTGTTCATACGCCCTCCAAAAGATGATGCCATACACCAAGTGCAGATTAGAATGTTAATGTATTTCTTTATAATGTATTTTGAATTTACTAACTTCTAAGAAATAATGTTTCCTTTGCATGGGTCTATGAATTGTTATTTGTATATGATATTGATTCAATCCCTTATAGAACTTCATGTCAAAGAATTTTGGAAAGAAAGTTTCAAAGATGATTCTAAAGAAATATGTGTGCTAGCAGCCTAGCACATAGGGCAAATTATATCATCATTGGCATGATTTCTACATTAAGTGTGCTAGCACATAGAGCAAATTATGTCATCATTGGCATGATTTCAATACAAAATTAAACAAAATGGCAGAGTGTATGGTACAAGTTCAAACTTGAGAATGGAATGAAATATGATGGGGTTTTTGGTAGTTGGTTATTTTTGTAATTCTCTATTAAATAACAAGCTGTAGTATTTGACTTTATGTCTCATTTAAATTATTTTTGAAAGCAATTTTAGAGAAGACATAATATTTCAGTAACTTTTGTTTTGTCTATTTCGCAGATGACCATCTTGTTGTGGGCAACCTGTACATCTATCACGGTAAGTTCGTTTCATCAATTTTGCTTATTCACTGTACGGGAAAAGATATACATAATGCATTGTAAAAACGTTTATCAAAGGCGCTGATTTTAATCCAAATGCTTCCATATGCAAATTCTTAGCTCTACATGAATAGTTAGGTTGTCTACAGCAATCTGTTTCAATTAATGTTTACCGTTTAGTTAAAGAATAACAGAGTTTTTATCAATCAAAACACTTGAATTAATTGAAAACCGTTCTGCGGTGTCAGTCGGATTAGCTTATCTTCCAGACCTCCACCAATCTGATCTAAATACTGAAGAAAAAGTTCCCTCAAAATTTCAAAATCAGATTGAAATTCTGATCTTCATGTTTGTTTCTAACTTGAAACTTCAAATTGAGCAAATCTAGGGAGCTGGGGCTTAGTAGCAGCATTTGTATTGGCATGCCGAACTTGATACACGACGGGACCTACAAGTAGCCAATTTACTAGTCGTTTTTGCCCATAATTACTAGTCGTTTGTGTCGTTACTTGTTGATTTTTCCCATACTTGCAAGTCGTTTGTTTTCATACTTACTAGTTGTTTTGCCTAGTTACCAGTCATTTTGCCCAGTTACTCGTCGTTTTGCCTAGTTACTCGTCGTTTTGCGTAGTTACTCGTCGTTTTGCCTAGTTACTCGTCGTTTTGCCTAGTTACTCGTCGTTTTGCCTAGTTACTCGTCGTTTTGCCTAGTTACTCGTCGTTTTGCCTAGTTATTCGTTGTTTTACCTAGTTACTCGTCGTTTTGCCTAGTTACTCGTCGTTTTGCCTAGTTGTCGTTTTTTTCCCAGTCACTCGTCGTTTTGCCTAGTCACTCGTCGCTTTTGCCCGTATTTATTATAGTCGTTTGTGCCCATACCTACTAGTCGTTGGTTCCCATTCTTACTTCTTGTTTTTGTCCATAATTACTAGTCGTTTGTGTTGTTACTTACTTGTCGATTTTGCCCATACTTAAAAGTCGTTTGTGTCCATACTAATTAGTCGTTTGGCTTAGTTACTCATCGTTTTGCCTAGTTACTTACTCGTCGTTTTTCCCAGTTACTCGTTGTTTTTCCCAGTTACTCGTCGCTTTTGCCCGTATTTACCATAGTCGTTTGTGCCCATACTTGCTAGTCGTTGGTGTCCATTCTTACTTGTTGTTTTTGCCCATAATTACCAGTCGTTTTGCCTAGTCACTTGTCGTTTTGCCCAATTGTCGCTTTTGCCCGTATTTACCATAGTCGTTTGTGCGCATACCTACTAGTCGTTGGTGTCCATTCTTACTTGTTGTTTTTGCCAAGTTACTGGTAGTTTGTTCTCACAATTTCTCGTCTTTTGTTCCTTACAAGTGGTATATGGACGTGAATAGCCAACATTAGCTCAATTGCTTTAAAATCTCTTAAAAACCATAGCAGCACTGCATTTTCAAAATTATGCAAAGATTGTGATGTATTACAAAGCGACCTTGGCATTCTCTTTTGTGTATCCTTTGTTTTTAAATGTCTGTCAAGCGGTGCAGCAAATTCTGACCAAACTTTTGAGTCAAGTGTTTGCGATGCTGAGTGACGTTTCCATCACTTTAAGCGACTGAGTTTTAGGAAAGACATTTAAAGAATTACATAAAGATTTTGATCTGTTTGCCAAATCATACATCACGAATTTCGCATAAAATAAAACTGATAAAAGTTTGATCAGCCATAGCTCAAAAACCTTTTTTTAGAATTAAAAAAGATATCTGTCCAGATTTTAATACTCTTTCAATAAGTATAGAAATCGATACAAGTTTATATACCATTAATAGTCGTTTGTGCTCACACACACATAGACACACATACATCCTTGTTTCATTGATCAATTATACAGACAAGACACCTTTTACCAAAGAAGCTCTTTGCTTTTACATTGCCTGAGAATTTGGTCGCCTTGTTGCTGTTTTGTTAAATTTCTTTAAATTAAATGACTAATTACTGGAAAAAGAAAGAATGCTTAATATGCAATTTTAGAACTTAAAAACAATCTCTTAATCTGTTATAAACACTAAGTTTAATAAAGCCCTCAGTTTGATCAAATCTTCAGCTTAATAATACCAACCTACTAATACAGAGGTGAATCTTCCACCAAACATGGTATTGTAGAATCTTATCTTCTTCAGTTTTTGATAAAAGACGCCAAAAACTCATCAGAATGACCTTTATCTATCGAGTTGTATCCAGGCATTACGATTACGAATATCTTACATTCAAACAAAATATTAAAGCCTAAAGAAAATTGTATATTTGCATTTTCAATAAAAAATATTAACCTAATTGGGTTTTTATTTTCAAATATAGAAGAAAGTTTGTCTTACCGCCATGATTCAATAAGAATTAGAAGCTAATTTGATCAATGTAGCAACGGGCCACACTTATAAAGATACCCACGTGGTTTCAGTTAACATCCATGGGTGATATACCCACGTGGTTTCAGCTAACATCCATTGGTGATATACCCACGTGGTTTCAGCTAACATCCATGTACCCACGTGGTTTCAGCTAACATCCATGGGTGATATACCCACGTGGTTCAGCTAACATTTATTGGTGATATGAAGGTATCTTCAGGCGAGTGGTGCTTTGTTTGAAGTCCTTCAAAACTTCTTGTTGTTTCAACTGCCGTCAAATGTCATCGTCTTCATTATCACCATATCACCAGGCAAATGGATTGGAGAATATGATCTGATGCACTATAAGAGTTGGACGATTATTTTTCTTTTCTTTTTTTTAGTCAGAGAAAAATAGTACCTGAAAAAGAATGGGCACGTTTCGATGAGCAGAGTTAGTCTATATTTACTCAACAATTACACGCATATGATGCCAATCATTAAATTTAACACTCTCATGTTTGCTTGATGGTACAGATGTTTACAGATAATTTTCTGGTTGTTATTTTCAGGGATTTGGTGCAAAATATGTAAAAAAGATCGGTCATTTTCTGACTTAAAAGAAATACGTTTTCTTTCAAAATTCATTCACAAATCGTATGTGACAAACAGACATGAATATAGTTTGTATAATTACAACACAAAGTTAAACACCATCAGAGCACGGTATGAACACCATCCTAACACATTATAAACACCATCCAGCACAGTATACACATCATCGTAACACAGTATATACATCATGATCATTAGATGATAAGTATACCTCATCATAACACAGTATAAAGAACATGATCATATCAAAAGTATACATCATTATAACACAGTATAAATATCATGATCATAAGTATACATCATTATAACACAGTATAAATATCACGATCATAAGTATACATTATCATAGCACAGTAAAAATATCATGATAATAAGTATACATCATCATAACACAGTATAAACATCATGATCATAAGTATACATCATCATAACACAGTATAAATATCATGATCATAAGTATACATCATCATAACACAGTATAAGCATCATGCTCATAAGTATACATCATCATAACACAGAATAAACATCGTAACACAGTATAAACATCATGATCACAAGCTGATAAGTATACCTCATCATAACACAGTATAAACAACATGATCATAAGTATACATCATCATAACACAGTATAAACATCATGATCAGAAGTATACATTATCATAACAATGTATAAACATCATGATCATTAGTATACATTATCATAATGTACATCATCATAACACATAGACACTAGATGCATGATAGTTGATAGTGTATTACACGTTGATATAGGCGTTGACCTACTTGGAAGTTTGCTGTCTATTTATTACACGTTAATGTACTATATATATATATGACTGACTGACTTGGTTAGACTTAGGAATCTGTAATTCTATCCAGGAAAATGATTTAGCTGTCAGCTGCATCAAACATGCTATTAGCTTTATTTGCACATGTGCTTCGTAGACAATGAAGCCCAAATGAGGAAGAAGTTATATACGGTTTGTTAATAGAGAAATGAAATAGTTTTAGACCATCAATATATTACTTTCTTATTTACCTGTTCTGTAAATAACCAAATGGTAAATAATGGAAATTTAGAGTTTCACAGAATTAAGATTTGATCCTTTCCTGAGAGTTTTCTCAAACCTCCTTTTCAATGGGCCTTTATTTAACTGAATTTAATTCTTTTGAAATGTTTCATTAGCCGTCTGCATAATCTAAAACATAACAAACACTTGAATCACCCATTTGTTTGTTTGCAATGATCCTCACGTGATTGGGAACTCGACAACAACCCCACATTAGATCAATGAAACGTCAAGTTGGCAATATCCGTTTCTGAATTTGAATCCGAAGTGAATGAACACCGGGTGTTCATCCTGTTGTTTTCGAGAAGTTATCAGAGAACCTTGTAAAGAGTGAGGCACCTTACCTTTGGGCCGCTATTTAACGTCCTCATCTGATGGATGTGAGAAAATAGGCTCCAACTCAGCCTCAACCGGCTGCAAGACTGGTGCATCAATAACGGTTTTAAATTCTCCAAAGGCAAGACATTCTGCATGCACTACCTCCACCTCAACCCGAACATTGTGCTTAATGGCAATCGCATCCCAAAAGTTGACCACACTAAGTTCCTGGGTTTAACTCTAGATCCCAAGCTCTCCTACAAGCATCGTATCACCAACCAGAAACAGAAATGCAAGAGCTCCCTCAGAATTCTCCGCCTTTACTAGCCGAGCTCTTCCAGAAAAACCCTCGGGATAAAATTATCTCCTTCCTTCATCATGCTTCCCTCTGCAATCATATTTAGTTCTCCCCCCTTCCCCCTCCTCCTCTCTCTCTCTTTTTTTTTCCTTCACCCATGCACTTCCTCTCTCGATCCCAGCTTTCTTTTCTGGCTTTTAGTTCCCGTGTTTCTCACAATCTCCCCCTGTTTTCTTTCCTTCCTACCTCTGATATGATTTAACCTCTCAGGCAGAATTTAACTCTCTGTCGTGGTGCCGTTAAGCCCTCATCAAACAAACAAACATCCGATGGACGGTGAGTGCCACCCTGCCATTGACCACTTTTTCCCCAAAGGCTGGGTGGGGGAGAAAGTGTGATGCAGAAGACAAATCTCTGCGCTTGATATCAGCGTATTATTCTGCATATCTGTAGAAAAATTACTCAAGTTAAATTATTGTTGGATTCGAATCTGGGACCGCTCAACCGACTGAATCACCTATATCTCCCATGTTCATGTTGTGTTATTGTTGGTCACGATCTGCATTGGAATCTACCTCATCAAAACGGCAATGGGTTAGAAAATCGAAAATGTCTAACAATTACATGATTTGATATACTCTAGAAATTAACTCTAATTCCCCTTTATCTTATGTTGTTGTACTACAATGAGTCTTTCACATTTAGACGTTTGCAATAATGGAATAATAGACAAAATCCTAACATAACCACAAATGAATATAACTATTGAATTAAATACTCATCATGCCCGTAGTGGGGTAGAGGGGGGAGGGGGGATTTGTTCGAGCGACAAGCCTTTTTTGTTGAGAAAGTGCCCTTTTGAAATCTAAAGGAATAATAAGCACCTGGAATTTCAAAGTTTGTTGCCCTTTTATACGAAAAACGAACCCCCCTTTTAAATTCCTGGCTACGGGCCTGCTCATGTCATAAACTGTAACTTAGTCTACCGCTCCCTAAGTTCCATAGTTATCCGTTTTGTTCTGATGTGCTTAATATCTTATAAAAAACCATTCCTTATATGTCACGAAAACTGACTAATTAAACTAGAGCAAAGGCGAGCTGCGTGCTCTTCGAACATACAACAATCAATTAATGTTAGCACATCGGACGAATGTTATGGCTTACCGCCACCACCACCACCAGACCATGGGAAGTCTATGGTAGCAATCAATTTGTGATAGTCAGTGTCTACAGCTATACCTCATTGCCAGATTGCTTAAGATTGTCATTAATTCACATTTGGAACATCACTTACGAAAATTTGACACATCTACGCAAAAGATAAGTGATAAGAATCAAACACAAAGCTATGGCACTACTCTCCTGAGATGTAAAGGTTTAAAGTATACACATGGAACTATAAACTGTTTATAGCTCCATACCACACTCATAATCATATCTTTCTCTTCGTACAGTCGTAAGGTACACCGCACTTATACATAATCATACATTTCTCCTCTTCATAAGGTATACCGCACTCATAATCATACCTTTCTCCTCTTCTTAGGGTATACCGCACTCATAATCATACCTTTCTCCTCTTCTTAAGGTATACCGCACTCATAATCATACCTTTCTCCTCTTCTTAAAGTATACCGCACTCGTAATCATACCTTTCTCCTCTTCTTAAGGTATACCGCACCCATTGTCATACCTTTCTCCTCTTCTTAAGGTATACCGCACCCATAATCATACCTTTCTCCTCTTCTTAAGGTATACCGCACCCATAATCATACCTTTCTCCTCTTCTTAAGGTATACCGCACTCATAATCATACCTGTCACCTCTTCTTAAGGTATACCGCACTCATAATCATACCTTTCACCTCTTCTTAAGGTATACCGAAGTCATTCATAATCATACCTTTCTCCTCTTCTTAAGGTATACCGCACCCATAATCATACCTTTCTCCTCTTCTTAAGGTATACCGCACTCATAATCATACCTGTCACCTCTTCTTAAGGTATACCGCACTCATAATCATACCTTTCTCCTCTTCTTAAGGTATACCGCACTCATGATCATACCTTTCACCTCTTCTTAAGGTATACCGCACTCATAATCATACCTTTCTCCTCTTCTTAAGGTATACCGCACCCATAATCATACCTTTCTCCTCTTCTTAAGGTATACCGCACCCATAATCATACCTTTCACCTCTTCTTAAGGTATACCGCACTCATAATCATACCTTTCTCCTCTTCTTAAGGTATACCGCACCCATAATCATACCTTTCACCTCTTCTTAAGGTATACCGCACTCATAATCATACCTTTCTCCTCTTTTTAAGGTATACCGCACCCATAATCCTACCTTTCTCCTCTTCTTAAGGTATACCGCACCCATAATCATACCTTTCACCTCTTCTTAAGGTATACCGCACTCATAATCATACCTTTCACCTCTTCTTAAGGTATGCCGCACCCATATTCATACTTTTCTCCTCTTCTTAAGGTATACCGCACCCATAATCATACCTTTCTCCTCTTCTTAAGGTATACCGCACCTCTAATTATACCTTTCTCCTCTTCTTAAGGTATGCCGCACCCATAAATAAACCTTTCTCCTCTTCTAAAGGTATACCGCACTCATAATCATACTTTTCTCCTCTTTTTAAGGTATACCGCACCCATAATTATACCTTTCTCCTCTTCTTAAGGTATACCGCACCCATAATCATACCTTTCACCTCTTCTTAAGGTATACCGCACTCATAATCATACCTTTCCCCTCTTCTTAAGGTATACCGCACCCATAATCATACCTTTCACCTCTTCTTAAGGTATACCGCACTCATAATCATACCTTTCACCTCTTCTTAAGGTATGCCGCACCCATATTCATACTTTTCTCCTCTTCTTAAGGTATACCGCACCCATAATCATACCTTTCTCCTCTTCTTAAGGTATACCGCACTCATAATCATACCTTTCTCCTCTTCTTAAGGTATACCGCACCCCTAATTATACCTTTCTCCTCCTCTTAAGGTATACCGCACCCATAAATAAACTTTTCTCCTCTTCTTAAGGTATACCGCACTCATAATCATACCTTTCTCCTCTTTTTAAGGTATACCGCACCCATAATTATACCTTTCTCCTCTTCTTAAGGTATACCGCACCCATAATCATACCTTTCTCCTCTTCTTAAGGTATACCTCACCCATATTCATACCTTTCTCCTCTTCTTAAGGTATACCGCACCCATAATCATACCTTTCTCCTCTTCTTAAGGTATACCGCACCCATAATCATACCTTTCACCTCTTCTTAAGGTATACCGCACCCATTGTCATACCTTTTCCTCTTCTTAAGGTATACCGCACTCATAATCATACCTTTCACCTCTTCTTAAGGTATGCCGCACCCATATTCATACTTTTCTCCTCTTCTTAACGTATACCGCACCCATAATCATACCTTTCTCCTCTTCTTAAGGTATACCGCACTCATAATCATACCTTTCTCCTCTTCTTAAGGTATACCGCACCCCTAATTATACCTTTCTCCTTTTCTTAAGGTATACCGCACCCATAAATAAACCTTTTTCCTCTTCTTAAGGTATACCGCACCCATAATCATACCTTTCACCTCTTCTTAAGGTATACCGCACTCATAATCATACCTTTCTCCTCTTCTTAAGGTATACCGCACCCATAATCATACCTTTCTCCTCTTCTTAAGGTATACCGCACCCATAATCATACCTTTCACCTCTTCTTAAGGTCTACCGCACTCATAATCATACCTTTCTCTTCTTCTTAAGGTATACCGCACCCATAATTATACCTTTCACCTCTTCTTAAGGTATACCGCACTCATAATCATACCTTTCTCCTCTTCTTAAGGTATACCGCACCCATAATTATACCTTTCTCCTCTTCTTAAGGTCTACCGCACCCATAATCATACCTTTCTCCTCTTCTTAAGGTATACCGCACTCATAATCATACCTTTCACCTCTTCTTAAGGTATACCGCGCTCATAATCATACCTTTTATCTCTTCTTAAGGTATACCGCACCCATTGTCATACCTTTCTCCTCTTCTTAAGGTTACCGCACCCATAATCATACCTTTCACCTCTTCTTAAGGTATACCGCGCTCATAATCATACCTTTTATCTCTTCTTAAGGTATACCGCACCCATTGTCATACCTTTCTCCTCTTCTTAAGGTATACCGCACTCATAATCATACCTTTCTCCCATTTTTTTCTCGCCTGCGAAGCATGATGAAGAGACATGTGAATCATACTGTCGTCGTCGGCGTCCACAAATGTTCAACATGAGCTCGTAACTTAAGTTATTAATGGTGTACATTCATGTAAGTTGTCATAGGTGTAGAGGACATTGGTGCTCTTCAAATGAATTAAAGTGAGTGTGGTAATTTTGCTTACACAAATGATCATTTATGTGAAAAGCATTGTCCACACTTAATGGTGAGGTTAGTGCATATTAATTAGATTATTTGCATAACAATATACTTTTTTGTTCTGTGTTAACGTAGGGATGATGTGGTCAGATTATACTAAGGTAAGTTAAATAAAACGTTGTGTTCATATCAATGTTGTCATTTTGCATAGCAATAGAGTTTTGTGGAACAGGTTTAGCCAGGTCAGGTCATGGAGGTAGAAAGAGATTGCCAACCATGGCCATAACAGTTTTAACACTTTTTTTTCTAATCTATGTTACTTGTAAAAACATACATTGTCACTATTTGTATTAAAATGAGAAAATCACAAATATATGCCAGGCGAGACTTACTTCACATTTCTTGTTGATAATTACATCACAAGGATATGGATGTCATCAAAGAATAGAATTTGTAAGAAATTCTTTTACCACACATTTCTTTTTGAGCCCGTGTCATATGGGTCACCTGGGCCCATCAACAACTTCCCAAAAGGAAACCAAAAAGTAGAACATGCAGTCATTGAAATAGAAAGAAAATTTCCCACGTGGTTAGATAAGTAAGGTCGTGTAAATTATTGAATTAATTTTTATCACGAATGTTTAACTTGACCTCACGAAAAATCTTACGAAAGATCAAATTAAGGTTAGAATGACAAACAAACTTAATAGATATATTAAATGCGCGATGCTGACCACAAGAAACGTCGGAATCTCCAAGTCATTTTATGAGAGATTACACTAAGAGAAGTGATTTAGACTCAAGATGATAAAAGAAATGTAATATTGCAAAGATGTCATTAATTTCGCAAGGAAATTGTTGATTAAAGAACAGGCAGCTGCTTAACGTAACCTTTAACCTTTTTTCTCTGGGTTATGCCAGATGTATGCATTACCTCCACTTCGTTGTCGTTTCTTTCAAACAATGCTGAACTCGGCCTATGACACATTTTATATTTTCTAACTTCGGTAAACGTTTCACCAACTGGAGTTTTGAGATAACCATCCGTGTATTGGAGATGTTCTTATGAAAGGTACAATTCTATCTAACTTGAATACATGTGACTGGTACCCTTTGTTAACGGATCAAAATGACTTACCTAATCATTTGTTTTATTTTACATCGGATTTCAAAAATATAAAACGATGATGGTGATGATGATGATGACGACGATGACGACAACGACGCATATAAAATAATGGATAGATTACATGAAATCTAGGTGTAATTTGACCATTCGATGCTTTATTTGCAATTACTTATATGCAAGTATTGAATGTAATATAGGTTTCTAGTGTTAATTCTCTCCCCAAATATTTTAAAGAAAAGCACTCTGTAGCGACAAGCATTGAACTGTACAGAATGTTTATATTGCACTCCACGATAAGTATCAAAAACTTCTCATTAACTACAAACCTTGACAAAAAGCAATGTATACTAAATGCCACGTGTATACTAATGTCACGTTTATACTAAATGTGACGTGCATACTAAATGTCACGCGTAATCTAAATGTCACGTGTATACTAAATGTCACATGTATACTATATGTTTCGTGTATTATAAATGCCACGTGTATACTAAATGTCACGTGTATGTATACTAATTGTCACGTATGTACGCGTAATCTAAATGTTACGTGTGTACTAAATGTCACGTGTATACTAAATGTCACATGTGTACTAAATATCTCGTGTATACAAAATGTCACGTGTATACTTAATAACACGTTCATGCTAGATGTCACTTGTATACCTAATATCACATTTATGCTAAATGTCACGTGTTATTGATGAAGGTATTTGACTCTAATATTTTCGTGGATGTGCTATGAGACTTCGTAATATGGCCGTGTTACATGATGTCGCACTTCCTACAGTACATGACGAGCACTCTGTCTTAATAGGTATTATGCCAAATTATTGACTTACTTTCGTTAATTCTCAGAAACTGTTAGAGATGTAACTCGCTATTTCGTAGGAGGTGCGCCCTAAATAGTGGTCACTGCACCTTTTAGAGTATGGGTCAAATGAGTACTCTCATTATTCAACGTTTTATTCATAATTTGATTCAAAATTGCCTTAATCAAAGACGATACGGTCAGAGAAATTGCCTCTAATCAAAGACGATAAGGTCAAAGAAATTGCCTTTAATCAAAGTCGATAAGGTCAGAGAGATTGCCATCACACCTTTATTAAAGTCAAACATGCCTTATATTAATTAATTAACACTTTAGATGTTCATGTGGAAGTTGGAACCAATACATAGTGCTACTCAATTTGGGCTTATTGAAATATTTAGGAAAGAGACGCCATGACCTTAAGAGTGACTGTTGACTCAATGCTTGTTTTATTTTCCTTACAATTTTTAAAGGAAAGTATCGTTCTATAAATACAATCAGAAGTAAAAACACCGCCATTCTGGTAACGACACTTCGAATGTTAATTTCAGCTATTGAGAAATATGCGATGTTATCGATCGCATATCCGCCGGGCCCAAAATAGGAGCCTATATGCCTCATCGATAAGATCACAGATTTCTCGCATAAAGTAATAGGAAAGTTGAAAACCGGAAGTTACGTTACCAGCACGGCGGCGTTCATTTCTTAATTTATTTATGAGACGATACCTTTCCTTTATAACGCGCTGTTGTATGTATGACTCAGGCAGGCCTGTTCTTTAGATGTGGAAAAGAGCACAAGCTATATAACAAACCATAACGACAACAATAAACGGCAAAATTGCTCTTAAATATGTAAATAAACGTTTTCAGTCCGTCCACTATCCCGATCGGGAGATCTTCTGATTGGGAGATCGAGACATGCGCAGTGACCATAATTTAAACTGCTGCTAATAAGTTCAATACAATTTCATACCTTTGGCCTAAGCTTATTTTACCGTTATGTATTTCTTAGAGATGTTTGAATTTTGAAGGATGCATTGTGGGATGTAATGACAAAATCTCCCGTTCGGGAGCGTGGACCGAACTGATTATGAAATTTACAAACAGCATATTGGTTACTATTACAACAACAAGTTGACCTCTTTTTGTAACTTTCTATTTGTTTTCAGAATTGACTTCAAAATATTGCCGAGTCACCTCAGCCTTACTTCGGAATGACTAAAAAAAATTTTAATGCAGAAGATTAAAGAATGACACTACACAAACTTAAACTCGGTGATTGGAAGAAAATTCCATGTTGATGAAATGGAATTTAATTCATTGACTGCCTGACTGCTTGGAATTTCAAAATTAGATATTCAAATTTACCATGGAAAGGAGAAATGTTTCATGATGGAATAAAACAAACACATTGTGTAAAGTGTGTAATGCTATGATATATTTTAATGGTATTTGAAATTCCGTTTAAACGGTGAAAGACAATGAAAATGACGAGCGAAACGATAGAAAACTCGTTAGAGTATTCTGAGAGCCAGTATTTTACCATGTATCAATCTACTCTCACTCCGGACGATTCATATTTTGCGTATGATAATAGCTCACACATTGGCGAAGCCAATCCAAATGTGGCGACCGGGGTGGCGCTCTTTTTTGTGACATTTTCAACAGCAATTGGAAACATCCTCGTTATCGCAGCTGTTTTATCATGGAGGAAAATGAAGAGGAAAGTATCAAGTTGGTTTATTACCTCTCTAGCTACATCAGATGTGTTGGTTGCCTTCCTTGTGATGATATGGAATGCTATCGCGTACACGCTGGGATACTGGCCATTTTCGTGGTTTTGTAAATACACCACGCTCTTGATATTATGATGTCTACGGCTTCCATCTTGAATTTGTGTGTTATTGCCCTTGATAGGTATTGGGCCGTCATTTATCCATTTTCTTATCAAGAGAGGATGACAAAAAAGAGGGCGTTTATTATGATATGCTGTGCATGGATAGTGGCTGCACTTTTGTCCTTTGTCCCCGTTTTCTGGGGTATTTACACGGTACCCGTAGATAAGGGTGCCATAAACCCGCTAAGAAGAACTCCGCCGGAATGCCCCTTTGTTTTGAATGGGTATTACGCGGTACTCTCGTCGTGCATCAGTTTTTACATTCCATCTGGAGTTATGATTCTCATTTATATGAGGATATACAAAGAGGCTAGAAGACAACAGAAAATAATTTCCCATCAAAATAGACCGTTAAATGCCGAACAGAAGGGCGAGCACAAAGCAGCAAAAACACTTGGCATGATTTTAGGGGTATTTATATTTTGTTGGCTTCCATTTTTCATTGTGAACTGCATCATTCCTTTTTGCCCCACGTGCGTGAGTGAAGAAGTGTTCGCTACCGTGTTATGGCTAGGGTGGGTCAATAGCATGATGAATCCGATCATATACGCCACAAACAGGGAATTCAGAAAAGCCTTTCAACGACTTTTGTGTTATAAAAGATATCTTAGAGAATGTCAGATGGAGTATAGCACCGCAGCTGGTTACACTTGTGATTTATCAAGTAATACAGATGCAAACAAAAATAATAAAACGAAGATTGTTAAACGTTTGTTAGAGAAGAATGGAGGGCCTGGAAACAAAGTGAACCACTCCCCACGGATACCGGCAACACTGCACGAGCTGTCGTGTGCAGACGAGTCTTCCAGAGATGAGTTTGAACAAGAGGAGAACATTCCCCTTCAAGATGGCGTATCGAGAACAAGAAAAGGTGAAAATGGTTACAAAACGTAGCCTTGTGCTTTGTACCTTGAGCGCCGTCAGTTTTTGCTTTAAGGTTTATAGATATCGAGAGGTAAATTTTCAACTTCATCTATCTTTGAATCCTGCCTTCTTTTGAAACGTATTGTATGATAGGACGAATGGCAGATTGCATGATAGGACTTAATGGCAGATTGCATGATAGGACTAATGGCGGATTTTCTATTGAAACGTATTGTATGATAGGACAAATGACAGATTACATTTTTATTGAAACGTATTGTATGATAGGACAAATGACAGATTACATTTTTATTGAAACGTATTGTATAATAGGACGAATGGCAGATTACATTTTTATTGAAACGTATTGTATGATAGGACTAATGGCAGATTACATTTTTATTGAAACGTATTGTATGATAGGACTAATGGCAGGTTGCACGATAGGACGAATGGCAAATTACCTTTCTATTGAAACGTATTGTGCGATAGGACTAATGGCAGATTGCACGATGGAATAGGACGAATGGCAGATTACATGATAGACTTACCCTTTTATTGAAACTATTGAAAGGATTGATGGCAGGTTGATAGGACGAATGGCAGATTGCACGATAGGACTAATGGCAGATTACCTTTCTATTCAACGTATTGCATGATAGGACTAATGGCAGATTACCTTTTTTTTATTGAGACATATTGTATAATAGGACTAATGGCAGATTACTGAACATGGTGTTTCCTCTTTATTTTCCACAAGAACTTCGCGATAACGCATTAAATATCAAACACATATTGGAGCCAATATGTTATTAATGATTTGCAACGAAAGGTGCACAATGGAATTCATCAAATACACTTTCTCTGCATTACATACTGTTTTTCTTGTAACTCTAATTACAGGAAACCCCATCTCATAAAGGTACTTCATGTTACCCTAATCACTGTAACATAATCGCGCTGCCGAACAGCTGATATTTTGCACTTAATTCCCACACAGTGGAGCCTTCCATATACAACCATAATGGTCAAAATCGCAGTAACAGATTTCATTAAAAAGTTTCCAAATTTGTTATTCTCAATTGATCCAGAGCATTTTCACCAGCGCAAACTGGAATTTTGTCAGTAATCTTTAGTGTCGCTTCTATAATCATACAAAGAAAGTATTCATCAGAAAGAGCTTTACATGTTGGGCAGAACAGTTATTAAATTACGTCAAAAGCACATCTTGCTTTTTAGTTATAGGCTAATCAAATTTTGAATGTATAAACAATTTGTAATGCATGAAAGAGAACACAGATTAAAATCTCTATTGTAATCCTTAAATTTCAGTCACTGAAGAACATCAAACCTTTTGGACGGTAGATTTATTCATCTGCTCCCGAACGATTCGTTGTGGTGTCACAAATTTAAAATAAAACATAATCTATTATAATATGGCCTAAGAATTAAAAGTATTATTGTAAAAGGGTCAATTTTTAACCAACTAGATAAAAGGCTATTTTCATCGTTTATAACGGAGATTCTGATTCTTGAAACTAAGTTGTCGTTACCTGTGTCCATAGATCTTTAAACATGGATCAAAATCCCATTAGATAAAAATGGCCCATATTCCATATTAAATATTCAAAATCTGCAATAAAAGAATTCTTCAAACAGCAATAAATGCGCATGCTCCAATCTACCCGATGTAGTGATTGGATCGTACAGTTGAATACATTACAATGTGAAAATATACTGGTAAAATGTTTAAACATTTCTTTTAATCATTCAGTTTCATGATTCACACATTTTGTATTTAGGCATGTATACTTAGAATTTAACATGTATTAACAACGCATTCGAAGCTGTTGGTGCTTCGTGGAATTCTTCGTTAATGGTGCAGTGTTTCTCCTTGTAAGATTTATAATGTTTTGACATACCACCTGTAAACTATTTGTGTAGCACTGGTCGGAGACCCACTGAGGATCGAACCCGGGTCGATATAGGATATAAGAAAGAGTCACTAATGTGATACTGAGGTCTCATCAATCATAGCGAAGGAAGCTTGAGAAAGAAAAACAACAATGATTGACCCAGTTATTGGTAGGGCATATGGGGGAGGGGGCGGGGGCTTTTTCATACTAAAGTGGTAGGTATGTGCCGTTCAGAATTTCAAAATTGAACTGTATTATGAGAGGTTTCTTTGGTAACAACAGTATAACAGTTTATGATTTTGATACCTGCAGTATGAAAATAAATTATTTTTGATACATGCAGTGCGAAAATAGTTGATTAGTGATACCTGCAGTACGAAAATAAGTGATTTTTGATACCTGCAGTATAAAAATATGCAATTTTTTTTTAGACCAGCAGTATGAGAGATTGGATTTTTGATACCTGCACTACGAATTCTGAAAAAAAAAGGCAACTTCTCAGGCGGCACATGTATATATATATATACCTCATACATGAGTGCCCCCCCACCCCCTGGGGATATTCCCACCCGTTCCGGCGGCCTTGTTCTAGAATGGAGACAACAGTGCCCATCAATCGACTCACGTGATAGTTTCCACGGGTTTCAAGGTTAAGCTTGAAGAACAGAACAGGGAAATCTTTTAACTAAGGCCGTGAGTGGGAAAGGGAGTCTTAATTGTTTTAGAAAATGAAACGCCAGGAGATCATCCTTTATAGTATATATAGCTGTATAGGGAAAGGTTATGCTGTCAATTAGAAGCAGTGACTGTGATGCTTAGACTACCATTTTATTTTGTTGGTTCTAAATCTACCAAGCCACAATTAGTAGCCATGTACAAGATTGTGTGATGATAATTTAGCTTGGTGTTTGAGGGGAAGGGGAGGGGGTTAAAATCAACTAACTGAATCGACTAAGTGATATTGTGATCATGTTGAATTAGATAAGTTACCCCTAGCACTTTAAGAAGAAGGGGGTGGTGGGGGGGGGGTAGCACCAACTAACTGAATAGACGTATGTGATTTAGTGATGATGTTGGATTAGTAACCACTAGCATTTATAAGGGAGAGGGGGGGGGTAGAACCAACTTAAGTGAATAGACGTAAGTGATTTAGTGATCATGTTGCATAAGTTCAGAAGTTACCATTACCATTTATAGCTGCATAATGAAAATAATTGGAGGAAACTTTGAATTAGTTGAAATATTAAAGAATTTGGCAAGATTTCCCGAAAATTGACAAAAACATCCCGAAAAATAACAACAACCTCCTCGGTTGTATGCTTACTTCCCGGTTGGGAGGTCAAATTGGGAAATTTGAGAATAAAGTTGGTAAGATTTAAGGGAATTTTTGTATAATTATTTCAATGTTTGGTTAAATTTGGCAACATTTACGGAACATTGCGTGTGAGTTTTCGATGAGCAGCCACGTGATTTGCGTACCTCGTAGCCTTAGGACTGTAAGTAGGAGCCATTTCGGTTTTAAGAACGCTGCCAAGTGCACGTAACTTAGACAGGTACCGCACGTTAACATTATGAATACACGAGACACTGTCAATTATGAGTGTGATACAAATTGTTTATATAACACGATTTCGATTCAAGATAAACCGAAACATCCTCGTGTATATCGTAAATATTATTTATATATTTTTTTAGATATCTTTGTACGTTTTGCTACAGGGCGACAAATTGCCATCTTTTGTTGTGGACGAAATAAATTGATCTTATCTTATCTTATCTTAAACAAATTAAGTTAAAAATTGTTTTAAAAGTTCAACCAATTATCAAAATTGGTTTAGCACTTGGCTTCCAACTGTTTTGAATCTAGATCCTTCAGTTTTAACAACCTGATACCAGTTTTACCGACTATTCTCAAAATTTACCGACGAGCCTCAAAAATTGTGGGTGTGATACACACCTCATACAGTAATTATTTAATGTTTCTTTACAATTTAAGTGTTCTGCTAGCTATGAATCAAAGTCAACACTTCTTGGCGTTAACCTAAATCTCACCACTACTTAGGTACTTAGTCGACTGATATTTAATACTTCTGCAAAACACATGAAATAGCAAAAACGCACTTCATTTTATAGGTCATAAATATACCACTCAGTTACTTAGTCTGTGATAGTTCAGATATAGCCTACTATGTATTTGAACAGATGCCGCCTGCAGTTACGGTTTTTTTTTTTTTTTTTTCAATTTTAGCTCAATTTTAGAATTATGGTATAAAAAACTTGTATCAGAAAATTAGATTTTACATCAAATTCTGAAAACCAAATCTTAACTAACTATTAACTGAAGGTTATAAGTTGATGAAGTGGATGCGGTCTTGACCGGGTAAAGTTGAAGCGGCCTGCCTGGATGAAGGGGCAGAGTTCTTGCCTGGATGAAGGGGCCGCAGCCTTGCCTGGATAAAGGGGCAGCGGCCTTGCCTGGATGTAGAAGCAGCGGCCTTGCCTGGATGTAGAAGCAGCGGCCTTGCCTGGATGTAGAAACAGCGGTCTTGCCTGAATGAAGGGACAGAGGTCTCACCGATGAAAATGGGGGCATCGGCTTGATCGTGATGATCCAAGAGGCCTATTAAAACTTGTCCATAAATCCCTCAGCACAGAAACCACAATTTATCTACCAATTATCATCCTACCTAAGTACTTTTTTTCTTTCTCTTGAAGTCCTCCAGGCACTAATTGGAGAAAACTTAAAGAATCGATTGGTTGGCTTGGCCTGGAAAATAAGATCTCCAAACAACAATTCACTGAAGGGCTGTGTAGCTGTGTATAGGCAGCAATTTAGTTTGCTCACAATGTGGTTAATCAAGCATTGGTGTCAATTAAAGAGTCCAGGAGAGTGAGACTTAGTGGAGACAGGGGTTTGAAATATGATCTCCCCGACTTGTTCCATTTCCCAATCAGGACTTGGGGTTGGAAAGTAATAAGCCTCTCGGATTGTCATGATGTGGATAAAACATTTAAGCTAAAGGTCGGAAATGGGACTATATTTCTACTTGATAATTGCCTATATCTACATTTCAACTTAACGGAGTACGATATTTTTTTCAGGAATAAATCCATGAAATCAAGGATGGCAAAGGTTGTTTGCAGATGTATGGTTTGAACGGTAATACGTTGAAGTGGACCAAATTTGTGGTAGTTTGTGTAACGATCTGAGTAGATTTTATTAGGTAAATTAATTAGTCCCCAGGATGTTTTAACAAATTTCATTTTTAGATATTACAACAACAACTACCATCTATCTGCAAATTGCGTTCTAATCGTTTTCAATGACCGAAATTTATGACCGATATTCAAACAATTACATACTGATCTTTGGTTGTTTTCCCTTTCAAACATCACACATTTTGCATATATTAAAACCTGAAACTTTGTTGAACCATTCCTTATACACTTATAAGTTTAAATGAAGGGAGTGTAACGTCAAGTGATTTATTGCCCAAAATACAGGGAGGTTATAAAACCTAACCTTTAACGTAATCTGTTAGGATGCTCCAAAGCTGTCAAAACCTCCATGTATGGTGGGCAATATATACTTTTTCGAGTGTAACTGGGACTTTTGATCTTTTGTTGATTAAATGTAGGTGTATACATCAACTTTTGAAGCAAGTGTCAGAATGTGCATTATCGTCTGATAAATTAGAAAGGATGGCTAGCACGTGATCTCTGAGAATTGAGGCTTATTACTTATACTATATACACGCACAAGACGCAAATTTCTGACATTGAAAGACTTAGTTAAACGCTAAATAGAGAAGATGATCATAACTTATAGCAACATGATATAGTTTTTTGTTCATATATATATATATATATATGTATATGTATATATGTATATATATATATATATATATATATATATATGTATATATATATATATATATATATATATATATATATATATATATATATATATATATATATATATATATATATATATATATATATATATATATATATATATATATATATATATATATATATATATATATATATATATATATATATATATATATATATATATATATATATATATATATATATATATTTATATATATATCTATATTTATATATATATCTATATTTATATATATATGTATATATATATATATATATATATATATATATATATATATATATATATATATATATATATATATATATATATATATATATATGTATATATATGTATATATGTATATATATATATATATGTATATATATATGTATATATGTATATATATATGTATATATATATATATATATATATATATATATATATATATATATATATATATATATATATATATATATATATATATATATATATATATATATATATATATATACATGTACATATATATATACATATATATATATATATATATATATATATATATATATATATATATATATATATATATATATATATATATATATATATACATATATATATATATATATATATATACATATATATATATATATATATACATATATAAATATACATATATAAATATATATATATAAATATACATATATATATATATATATATATATATATATATATATATATATATATATATATATATATATATATATATATATATATATATATATATATATATATATATATATATATATATATATATATATATATATATATATATATATATATATACTTAAATGCTTTTGATGGGTGTTGTTTTCGTGTAATAAAGTGGAATAACGTGGGAGCTGCCATTTTGTTGGTTTAAACGGGATGCTATTTACCTGGTGCAATATCCGTGGTAAACTAAGTAATTTTCTTGGTATAAACAGGGAGCTGCCATTTCCTATTGTGTAACCGTTGTATCTTATATTTCTTTGGTGTAACCGTGGGATCTTTTATTTCCTTGGTGTAACCGCGGATCTTTGATTTCATTGGTGTAATCTAGATCTTTTATTTTCTTGGTATACCTAGGACTGCTAAGTTCTTCTCTTGAAAAATGAGGCTGCTCTTTCAGATGCAATTTTAGAAGCTCTTTTATCGCCGGCAGGAGTTTGGTCTCTGTTTCCGGTATGAATATAAAGGCGTATTTGTCAGTTGGTACGTGCCACCTTTTCTTTGGCTTTTCCCCAGTACTATGATAAACAGAGAGCCCTTTTACTTTCGCAAAGAGACAATGAATATATTTATTATGTATGAATGCAATAACAATTTCTTGTAAATAAATTTATTGAGACCAAATGCAATGTTGAATATTTGTACGATACAAATGTAGTATATCTACTTTTTACACCGTAAATATCAGTGGTATGTGTTCTTTCAAATGATTTTATTCCTAAGTTATGTTTTTTATTTTCGATAATGAATTGGAAATATCGCTTTGTTTGCTATTTTTTCTTTAGTTCTTCTCAGTTAATGTATTCAAGCTATTCAGAAACTTATCCTGGATGGGCAATATTACTAATTAGATCATGTCAATAAACAGTGTGCTGAAAAGATTATATAATGCTTGTGCTACTGCGTCTTCTGTTTCAGTTTGTTCATCAATTTTTGTCTTGAATTTTTCAATATCGTTGACAAATTATTGAATCTTCTAAATAGAATTAAAAGGAACTGGTTATTTCCTGGCACTTATACTCTTTGAGGTCTGTTCAATGAATCTTTATATATTCCGATATCACATTCTATAAACAAGTCCACGATGGATCATCACATCAGGAAACTTACCTCTGATGTTACTATCTCTAAATTCTTTAAAAAACTCCATACAAATACTAAATTTCCTCCAGAACACAACTTTTCAACAATATTTAACGTTTCTCTTTCAAACTAGTCCTTGACCAGTGTCGTAGGAGCCGTGAGCCAGGGGGGGCCAAGGCCCCCCAATAATTTTGTTGAGGGACCAAGTATATATTTGCCTCCCCCCCCCCCTCCCTTTCTCCTCTCCTAATAATGAAAGTCTAACGAATTGATTTTGAAGAGTCAAGATTCCATCATGGCATCTTTTCTTCCGAAATCTTTAATTTTCGAGAAATCTCCTTCAATTTTTTTTCTTCCGAAAATCTTAAATTTTGAGAAATCTCCTTCAATTTTCATTATATTTGCTTCGATTTTTGAAATAATTTCTTCATTTTCGTGAATTTATTTTAAGTTTTCACGAAATTTGCTTCAATTTTCTGGGAATTTCCTTCATTTCCCTCCTACACAACACGTTACTTAATCGCCACACTCTTGATCTCTGTGTGGTAAAGTTTACAGTAAGTTTACGAAAACTTTTAAAATAATTTTTTGTGGTTTAACATTTTAAGTATATTGGAGAGAAAGTTAGCAACGTGGTTGTTTGGGGAATTATCAAAAAAAAGCAACTTTTTTCTCCCAGCAGTGCATAGAGGAATTTTATCACGTGACTAACTCATCTGGAAGCCATTTTGCCGAGAAAGCGTCATTGCCTTTCACACAGCTCAGTCACATCACACGTACAACAAACATACTGCCTGCTAACCTACTTACCAGTTCAGCGAATTTTATTGTTTTGTTCGCGGCGACGATTTTACATCATATTTTCCTAACGTTTTATATATTCACCGGTTATACGAAGAGTAACTTTTACGTGAACGCCATCTGATTGTTCCTTATACGTTGACAAAGCCTACATACCTGGCAAAAAGTGATCACTGCAAATCCTACACCGAAGGTTGAAATACTTTGCGTCGTACAGCAGAAACCCACTTCGGAACGTCGATCAGGATCAGGTGGAAATCGAGAAAAAGTCTTTTTATTCCCCGGCACACGTCTATTAATGCAACCAACGGCACAGAAAAATTCCGGCTTAATTATCTTACAAAAATTATCTTATATAACAACATGCAAGCGTCTGTAAGTCTAAATAAGTATACAGCAGACGATCATTGTCGCCCGACAAAATGGTGATATAAACAAAGTCACGTGACCTCATGACGTCAACTGGAACACCCTAAT
>JAIGNY010004542.1:460000-465000 GCA_020152595.1 Chiridota heheva | reverse complement strand
ACTCTTTCTTTTTAAAGATGCAGTAAAATCGATAAGATAACTGTTTTATTTGAAAGAGAATGGTTATTTTTATTTCCTGTAAGCAAAGTTACTCATAGTTTTTCAAACTATATCTGAGGAATATAAAATACCTTCAGAGACCTTTTAACGTGCACAGTTACAATATGAAACTAGTTACCAGTGGGAATTAATTAATAAAACCACACTTTCCCAATGTGCCCTTAATAAAAATAAAAATAATAAGAGCCGTTAAGAGCAACATAATACAATTTAGAATCTTACGGAATACCAAACAATACGTTGTTTAAATCTATAGGTACGACATGAAAGACATACTGGTCTTTCATTACCTTTTGTAAAAAAAAAAAAAATTCCCTCTGTCAATGTTGTCTGAAATATAGAATTAAACTTCGGGCAAAATTTGAAGGAACTTTGTCACACTCTGAATCACCATGTATCTAGAAAAGACATTCTGAAGTATAAATTTGAAGAACAGAATTTGAAGAATATAGAGAAATTGAGATGTGTTCCTCTTTCTATATCACAAATTCCGGACAAATTAAAAAACTCAATAAGCTTTTTACAAATCTTAAAAACTATTCTACCCAGAATTCCACTCTCTTTCACAGGCTAAAATATGCTAGATGTCCATAGTCCTTTCAATCTCATATTACAGGAGTGTCCTAAAAGACTGTTTGTTGGAGATTTGCTAGATTCATAACGGGAAGGGGAAGGGGGGGGGGGGAAGGAGGTCTAAACTGCTAAAACAAATATCTCTAAAATAAAGACGAAGATGGAAGACTTTCAAAATCTCTAAAACGAAGACCTCCAAAACGTCTTCGTTTTAGAGATTTTTAAAAGTCTTCCATTAGGGTCTAAACTGGACCAAAGATGGAAGACTTTCAAAATCTCTAAAACGAAGACCTCCAAAACAAAGACCAAAGATGGAAGACCGTAAATAATATTTATTTTCTACTTATTATTACTTACACAGAAACATGATTTTCACAGAAATTCATTACATTTCATTCATTCTTTCGCATCATTTTCAGACTTCGTCTATTTTTCAAAGTCTTCCTTTTCTGGGATTTGGTACTTTTGTTTTAGAGATTTGCAATAAAGGCAAATCTCTAAAATGAAGACCTCAAAAATGAACAAGAAAGCAATCCATTGAGTTGCTGATCTCATCACCTTAAGCATACAGCATAGTGGGGAAAATAGCTAACAGGGCCACTATAGCTCAGTGACTTTTGGCACAAAAATATACAAATTAGTACATAATTACCCCCTAAAACCAAATATTTGACCTCTGACATCTGACCCTTGACCATAATCACTTAGACAACTTCTAAAATTGTTCACATTTATCGTACCCTACTGTATGACACCATTCATGCCCACGTCACATTTACCATTCCATAACTATAGGGGGAAATGGTGAAAAGTAGTCAATAGCTCGGTGACCTTCGACTTTTTGACCCCAGAGTCTACAGGACACAAATTCATGTAGTAAGGTATCATGGTACAACATAGTGTTGGTATAGGTCTTGTACTTTTTAGTTTAAAGTGTAAAATTTTGCATAAAAATTACTTATTTGACCTTTGATCCATGAAAATTGACCTTTAACCTCCAATCATTTTAATTTTTGTCAGAATGTTAAACCCGACCCACATATGGCAATTTGTAAAGGTAACCAAGTAATTACTTCAAAAGATACAGCCATCAACAAAAACTTGTCCCATTTGACCTGTGACCTTTGACCTTTGTATCCTAAAACCTTGGAGACAAAATTTTCCGGCCAGGGATACTCGTCCATCAATTTTATTTCATGTGTGTATTACAGTTTTTGAGTTATAAGCGACACAAAATTAATTGTTGCAGACGCACACACGCACCCCCCTCCCTTCACCACACACACACACACACACACACACACACACAGAAACACAGACAGACGCAAAAATCACCAAATTTTGTCCCGTTCCAAAAAGCTATGACCCCACCAGCTCCCTAATATCAAAGGCCGGCAATGTTGTGTAGGAGATACAGGCAGTTATTTGCCTATACAGCAAAGTGACTACAATATCTCATCCCTACATATATGTGGGTAATAAGTAACAAGGAAGATCTTTCCCTCCCCCCCAAAAAAAAAAAAAAAAAAAAAACTTTTTAGCTAGTTTTAACATTTTTGCACCCTGAAAATGAAACACATTTTAGGCCGTTTATAAATTTCAAAGAAAAGAAATTTCGGGGAAAACCTTCTTTCATTTTGCGGAAAATTTTCCAGCCCTGATATTTTGAAGTAAAAATTCGGATATTTTGAGGAAAATCTTTGAAAATTGTAAGGAAAATATAAGATATTTTGAGGAAAAACTTGCAAAAATATTAAGGAAATAAATCATAAATTTTATATAATAAGGAAAAAATCGGATATTTTGAGGAACAATTTCAGGAATTTCAAAATTAAGTAAGTAATGTTGTGATCCTGTTTCCAAGATGGCTGATATAATAGTAAAACCGACAAAGACCGATCATTTTCATCACGATCACCAAAACAATCCAGCATACCGAATTGTCTGTTGTGCAAATCAGCTACGCCACTGACGTATACCGGACATACTGGGTTAATAATGTTGATATTTGATTTTGAAAAGTCTTCTTTTATCGGTCTTCGTTTTAGACCCACCCCTTAATAACCTCACTGATGGAACCCTTACACGAATAAGGAACTTAGACATTCTTTTATGAACGAAATTTTGTTTTTGTGCACAACATTTAATTGTGTACATATCAGAAACAATTTATTTGAACTGCATAAATTTGTACAATTTATGTTTATAAATGATTGTTGTATATTGGCGCTCATCATACTCAAGAAGAAGAAGAAGCGCATAAAAAGAAAAGTCTATGTAATGATAGTCTTGTGGGGAACGTACGCAGTGGCGTTGTGGTTCATGTTTTACTGGAGGGGCAGGGATTCCCCCCCCAAAAAAAAAAAAAAAAAAATGCTCATAAGAGAAAAACGTTGGGCACATTGATCTAAATTGGCATGAACCGTTTACGCAAATGCCTAAAATCAGTTTTCAAATCTAGGAACAGTCAAAGCCCTAAAAGGGTCCAGAGGGCGAAGCCTCCAGAAGTGCTGCTTTGGTAAAATTTCCCGAAAATTGAAGACATTTTCCGGAAACTGAAGAAATTTTCCCGAAAATAAAGGTAATTTTCTTAAAATGAAGGAAATCTCCCGAAAATGAGGAAAATTTCCCCAAAATTTAAGAATTCCCAAAAATTGAAGAAAATTTCCGCCAAATGAAACAAATTTCCCGAAAATTAAAGGAAAATTCACGAAAAATTTAAGAAAATATCCCGATAATTACCGCAAAATGAAGAAAATTGAAGAAAACTTTCCAAATATTGAAGAAAATATCCCGAATATGAAGAAAAATGAACGAAAATGGAAGCAAATTTCCCGAAAAATGAAGGAAATTTTCCCCCAATTTTTTTTCTTCCAATAAATTGAAGATAATTTTCGCAAAATGAAGGAAATATCCCAAAAATTGAAGAAAATTGCCCAGATATTGAAAAAAATATCCCAAAATTTTCCGCAAAATGAAGAAATTTTCCCGAAAATGAAGGAAATTTCCCAAAAGATGAATTTCTCGAAAATTGAAAAAAAAATCCAATAAATTGAAGAAAATTTCCGCCAAATGAAAGAAATATTGCAAAAATTGAAGAAAACTGCCCATATATTGAAGAAAAGATAACCAAAAGTTTCTCAAAATGAAGAAAATTTCCCGAAAATTAAAGAAAACTTCCCAAATACTGAAGAAGATATCATCCCGAAAAGGAATTAAATTTCACAAAAATGGAAGCAAAATTTCATGAAAATGCAGGAAATTTTCCAAAAACAAAGGAAATGTTTCGAAAATTTAAGAAAACTTCCCAAAAATTGAAGAAAACGAAGGAAATTTCCCAAAAATTGGAGATGATTTCAAAGAAATTAAAGGAGATTTCTCTGAAATTGCAGAATATTTCGCGAGGAAAATAAATTTGCAACACGTTACTTATTGGGGGGAGTGGGGGTGTGTCCCCCACTCCCCCACTTGTGTAAATCCTAGGCCTGCTATAGGGGCGAAGGCCGCAAAGCCCTGGTGGGGACCCAGGGTTTCTCGTGGTTTTAATAGCAGAATAGGGTTATAAGATGTGTCACATCTATTGGGTGAAGCTGCACGTAGGGGCGTTTGGGGGCGAAATCCTCGTAACCCCTTCATTTCTCACGATTTCCAACAACAAAAAATTGCTTAATATTGTATCAAATCCAGGGTCGACGTACTAGCCGCCGAGGGGGCGAAGCCCCAAGAAGCCAAAAGCGTTTTTTTTTTAGCAGAAAATTGCTCAACATCAAGTCAATTCCAAACTAAAGTTAGTTTACAAGGAATATTAATTTTGGAACGAATGTTCAAATGTAGCCTAGGATCCCATTGACTATGTGCCTTTAGTTGGTCTAGGAATGGGATTCATATTTTTGATGTATGAATAAAGCTTTGAGAAGAAAAACACCATTTACAACGTTGAGAATATAAATTATATAAGAGTATATTTTCATTACAATTTCAGCGCCCTCTCGAAATGCTTTTACCAGCTATATTCAATCAAATTGTTTACCCTTCATGGCACATGGCAGGAGCAGGTAGTCTTTTCTGTGAAAAATCATGCGCTTTTGGACTACAAAAATAAAATATTACTTGTTTAATAATATAGAAAGAAGTTATTGATCAACAAATACAAAATGAAATTTAAAAAATACCAGGGAGGGCTGTTGCCCCCTTGGCCCCACTGCCACTGAGCATACCCCGCGCCAGGACCGTAGAATTGCAAAAACGGAGAAGGCTGAGCTCCCAAATGACTGCTCTACTGACTGTAACAATAACGAATTATAAAAGTCACTTTATTCTGTAATTCAAAAAACTGTCGCTTCGAATTTTTTCTTTTCCCTATGATG
>JAIGNY010004542.1:425000-450000 GCA_020152595.1 Chiridota heheva | reverse complement strand
TTTTTCATAATCTCATAGATGACAGATACACCCCAGAGCGGCTCCGCTGGCTACACACTTGTCACATGAATTGTTATTTTTAAGAACGACCAATTGTTCAATTTGATGAATATATTGGTAGTGTTTCACTTGTCTTGTAATTTTGAGTGCGGATTGTAATTTTGAGTGCGGATTGTAATTTTGAGTGCGGATTGTAATTTTGAGTGAGGAGTTGCGGGGTATTATGCAATTAAGCCGGAGAAGGGTGGGGGGGGATGTCGGCCATATCTGCAAGAGATGTTACCGATTCCCCTTCCCCTCTCCACCCCCTTCACTCCACCCCCTTCTCCAACCCCTTCTCCCCGTACACATTTTCTGGAACTTCCCATTCCTAACTTGTTCGTCGCTAACGTGTACTCTATCAGGTACTTCATTTAACTGTTTAATATTGCATTGTATTATGAACTGAACTATTATTAGTTTCCACAATTATTTTAACGGTCAGCCTTAAGACGTTTCTCAAAATTTTCCTGATTTGCACCCAAGGAGGAAAATGTCTTAAGTTTTTTTTTCTTTAGGGAATGGGTTTTAAGGAATTTATCTTGCAATTTTTAAGAGTTTCATAGATGCAAGAGTTTCAAAATTCAACAAAGTTTAAGGTTTTTTCTCTGCAGGTTAACACTACCAGACTAATGTATGACCCTTATGGTTGCCATTTCAAGTGTGGGCTAGGCCTATACGAATTTAACCGCTGTGAGTTGGCGAACTCTACTGGGTAGTGATTATTAAATTTGACGCTGAGGTCTGGCCTACATCCATTTGGGCCTCCAAAGACTTAAACTGGAAAATTGATTTTGGATTAATTTTCAATCACTGTGAATTATTTTGTTTATTATAATGTGAAATCTAATGTGAAATAATTTAATTTTTGGAAGAAAAAAAGTTGTAAGCTGTAAATAAACAGGCCTTGCGAAATGGTAATTGACTATTGTTTATTAAAATGAATTAAATATTATTAAAAGTATGCAATTAAAATACATTGATTCTCTTGTATTATTAAAATCTTGTTGAAGCATATTTTAGAAAGAAAAAAGAAACAACTAGGAGAGTCGACGCCAACAACCCTCAAGAAAATAATGAGTGAACAAATAAAGGAAAAGAAGGCAATTCCTCGTTTAGTGCTCCTGTAACTACACAACATTGTGATTGGTGTACTAATGCATCCACAAAAACTGGAGTATTGCAAGCAGGAGCTTACCTCATCAAGGAAGGACGCAACCCGAATCCAGAAAAGTCACACACACACACACGCACACACACACACACAGAAAGCCTTATTTTTTTATTGACATATACACCCGCATAAAGAATTGACCATATATACCCATATAAAGCCATATCTGTAAATCAAATTGTATACAGCTATATAAAGATTTATGTGGATTATATTGAAAAGGGCTTATTTTATAAAGCCATAGAAAGAATTGGCCATATATGTTAATCAAATTTTATATACCCATATAAAGCCACATCTGTAAATCAAATTGCATACAGCCATACAAAGATTTATATGGATTATATAGAAAAGGGCTTACTTTATAAAGCCATATAAAGCATTGGCCAGAGGATGTCATGTACGCTTATACTTATAAAGGAACAAGTGCACTACTGTTCTGAGTTTTGTAAACTGTTGTCTACTGCCCACAGTGCACACCAGCTACTGCCCACAGTGCACAGCAGCCACTGCCCACAGTGCACAGCAGCTACTGCTCACAGTGCACAGCAGCTACTGCCCATAGTGCACATCAGCTACTGCCCACAGTGCAGAACAGCTACTGCCAACAGTGCACTACAGCTACTGCCAACAGTGCAGAACAGCTACTGCCCACAGTGCACAACAGCTACTGCCCACAGTGCACAACAGCTACTGCCCACAGTGCACAACAGCTACTGCCCACAGTGCACAGCAGCCACTGCCCACAGTGCACAGCAGCTACTGCTCACAGTGCACAGCAGCTACTGCCCACAGTGCACATCAGCTACTGCCCACAGTGCACAGCAGCTACTGCCCACAGTGCACAACAGCTACTTCCCACAGTGCAGAACAGCTACTGCCCACAGTGCACAACAGCTACTGCCCACAGTGCACAACAGCTACTGCCCACAGTGCACAACAGCTACTGCCCACAGTGCACAACAGCTACTGCCCACAGTGCACATCAGCTACTGCCCACAGTGCACAGCAGCTACTGCTCACAGTGCACAGCAGCTACTGCCCACAGTGCACAGCAGCTACTGCCCACAGCGCACAACAGCTACTGCTCACAGTGCACAGCAGCTACTGCCCACAGCGCACAACAGCTACTGCCCACAGTGCACAAAAGCTACTGCCCACAGTGCACAACAGCTACTTCCCACAGTACACAACAGCTACTGCCCACAGTGCACAACAGCTACTGCCCACAGTGCACAACAGCTACTGCCCACAGTGCACAACAGCTACTGCCCACAGTGCACAACAGCTACTGCCCACAGTGCACAAAAGCTACTGCCCACAGTGCACAACAGCTACTGCCCACAGTGCACAACAGCCACTGCCCACAGTGCACAACAGCTACTGCCCACAGTGCACAACAGCCACTGCCCACAGTGCACAACAGCCACTGCCCACAGTGCACAACAGCTACTGCCCACAGTGCACAAAAGCTACTGCCCACAGTGCACAAAAGCTACTGCCCACAGTGCACAACAGCTACTGCCCACAGTGCACAACAGCTACTTCCCACAGTACACAACAGCTACTGCCCACAGTGCACAACAGCTGCTGTGCTAGTCAGTTCCATGGCCGTTATTGATTGGTTGTCGGTATTTATGCATGATTAATCAGAAACGTTGGTTCCATAGTGGGTCCTCGTCTTGTTGTAATCTTCATTAACGATATTAATGTGGCTCCTGAATTTGTCAATTTGCTGATGATACTAAGCTCTACGGGACGTTTGATGATGCTAGGATTTTTCACTGCTGCAAAGTGATCTGAATATGATATTTGCTTGATCCCAAACATGGCAGATGTCGTTTATAATGTTGATAAATGCAAAGTTATTCATTTTGGTCGGAGTACTTTAGGTTTTGTCACTTTACAGTGGCCCTAGCGTGGCGAGTACATACCATGACAAATGGCATTATTCTGATTAACCCTTACAAAGCGTTGCAAACCCAGTGTTTCTGCGTAAATACTCTCTGTTTTGTCGGACTTACATGATCAGTTAATATGACTAACATGTTTGAATACGTAAAAAAAGTGCAAACAGATCATTTTTAAAATTTCACATTTTTGATTTAATCCAATGGAGTTTAAACGTGCTTGGACATTTTTGCCTTTCTTTGTAATTTTTTCGGGTAATAGAATTTTGAGTTGACTATTCAAAAATGTTATCTCGGGTCTAAAATGTTGTGGTTATTCATAATTTCAAAAAATGAGTAGTATGGACCCGCACGAACATAATGCTTTTGGTTTTGAAATATGAGGGAAAATCAGGAAGAAAACTATACTTTTTGGAGCAAAACAGTCATTTTTAAAATTCAAATATTTGTAACAGTATAATATTGTAGTTGAGATTGCAGATTCTAAGGAATAAAATTACACATCGCAAAATCTTACAAACTATATGACAAAATGGTCTCTCGATTAATCTTTCTGTAAATCTTTATTGCAAAATATGAACAAAACTGCTGCTGGTTGTCTATAGTTTACAGGTTCCTTAAAATAGGACCTCTCCCGGACTGTATTATCAGTTGTCTTATTTTTAGTACAAGTGAATATTTTTGTATTTGAATTTGACAGTCAAAGGATACTTTTACTGGACACATTGTAATTGTGAAAATGGCAGTAAACAATTTAAGCATAACAGATAAGACGTTGTAGATAGTTGCATTTTCTCTACATTAAAAATATTGAGTTTAATATTCTTGGGTTGCGAAAGATATGTTAATAAGATGTTTTTTTTTCAGAATTCTACCACATAAAATTAATAATGAATTAATAGAATAATCCCCAAAAATTGAGTTTAGTCACACTTCTTTCTACCAACTGGTTATATTTTGATGCGTTGTAGAAAACCAGCTTAGGCTTACAATATTGCAGTGAATGAATGAAGGTTGCAATTAGTACAATCTTTCACGGAAGGTACACACAATAACACAGTTATGATGGGTAGGCCCATCTTAAATTAACCTGTCTGAGTTAGATGATTGACTGCTTTTTCAACCAATCACCGCATGAATTTGCCTAACAACAAAATCTGCGTAACTTAGTGCGGCACACATCCTAATGGTACAGTACAACTAGCTATCGGAGCGCGTTCATGTAGCCAATACAATTTACTGTGCAAAACAAATTCCTGCACACACAGACAGTGACGACAAAAGGGTGAACAAAAATTGCACTTACGGGCCCGCTGCGGGCTTTGTAAAATCTGATTGCTATTACCCAGAACACTTTGCAAACTGAATTTTGTTTATCCCTTTTGCTAAAGACTCTAAAAATCAAGATAAGTACAATAAATGGATCAAAGCTTGCAGCAGACCTCGCGAACATCTAAATGTTAATGCATTGGTAATGCACGATTGCGGATTTGAGGTTTGTTTGCCCTAGTTACCGCGTTACTATGGTGGGTGTGGCTTATTTTGTAACTAAGAGACGTTAAATGATTATTAACAATAAATAAAATTGTACCTTTCCACTCCAACATTGGTTTACTTTGATTGCTGCATATCAACCTACAGTACCGGTACAGGATGCATAGCACAAATCTTGCAGCTAAATCATCTCATTGGATGAACATATATTTAGAAGGTTAAATATTGATCTAACATTGAACAACCAAGTTAACTGCCAAAATTCGGAAGAAGGGGCAGTTTTAGATTGATGACTCCGAACAAGAAATTTCAGATAGTAGTTTTGTTTGATATATAGAAAATTAAGATTCGGGTGTTAAAAATATTATTCAAGTGCTGATTATTAAAGAGGGGCATTATCTCAATTTGGTGTCAGAAGTATTATTAATCTATGCAGATTGATAACCACTCAGGAAAATTGTATGGATAAAAACAGTGCTAAGTATATATGTACTGTTACCTAGGCTGATGATTTTTCAAATTTTGGATGGTATTAACATTACACACTGATATCACTCCTTCGGGCCGCACTGTATATGCCTCAATGTTTTCAAGTAATATATTTTAAGAAACTACAATACCCTTACAAAAATCCAGATCTAGCCCAGATAGAAATTCCAGATCTAGCTTAGATATACATTCCAGATCTGAGACAGATCTGGATTTGATATAACTCACAGGTCTGGCCAGATAACGATTGGGCATATACAAATTTGGGCCAGACGGAATTTCCATATCTGGTCCAGGTTTAAAATTTATATTTGGCTCAGATCTGGGATTTTTTTTCTGGCCCAGATCTGGGAATTTATATCTGCGACATATGTGGAATTTACATAAATATCAACGCCCTTCACTAATGTGTGATATTCGTGAGTCAATTGAATAACTTTAATTCGTCCAAAGTGAATCTTGACTATAGTCACAACTGAACGAGACTTTTTCAGTGCTAAGTAACATTAGAGCATGAACTTTGTTTTCTACTTTTTAAGTTTTATTATGAGAGCAAAATTCCCAGAAAATTAATAGCAAATGTTTGAAACCAAATATTTAAGGAATTAAGCCGCAGGATTAAGTAAATACATACTAGATTGTTTATATGAATTTGAAATTTACTTTATTGGTAGTTGCTTAAGGAATCACACTTAGTCAATATAGAACCACACAAAAGGACTGAGCTTTCATATTTACATGCTGAATCACATATCAAATATCATTCGCTTGTTTATCTTGAAATACTTTTTTGTTATTCATATAGATTTACATGTATGTACATTTGCTCACTGAAAAATTATTTAAATGTAGGGTTAAAGGAGCACTAGACAAAAAAGTAAGGGCCTTTGTTTTTTGCGAATTTCACAGATATATCATCCACAAAAGATCGATAAACTTCGTGAAGGCATAGCCCAGAAATGACATGAGGGCAAAGGTCGCCTGAATATTCATATTAACCAAAAATTTGCTATGCCGCTGTGTACTAGATAAGCATTTGAATTTTTGGGACCCTGTAAAATACGCTCTCACCTTTTGGCCTAGTGCTCCTTTAAATCAAGCTTATGTCTGGCTTGATCTGGACAGATCAAACTTTATTTATAGATCAAATTGGCTTTAATAAAGGTTATGACTGGCCAGATCAAACATTTGTTTCTCAAATATAGTATTGAATGAAGTTAAAGGGAAGGAAGGAGTATAATTATATTGCTGACTAAACCACAGACGAGTTACAATTTTAATAAACTTATGTCAGTTTGTTGCTAAATATTTCTTTCACCTATTTTTTATTGCTGACCCAACCAACCACATGAGAAAGAATATATGTATTATCATAGTCATGCTTTAGGTTCAGTGCAACCATTTTGTATTGCTGACCCAATCAAGCACAAGAGAAAGCAACGAATTGATGGTATCACTGACCATACTGCAGTAACTTGGGTTTGTATATAAATGATTTTAGGTTCAGTCAGTTCTATTGCTAACATACAGACATAACAATTTCTGAAATTAATTTGCATTTTTTTATATTTTTTATGGCTGACCCAACAAAGTTGGAGAATGCAAAAATTAAAATACTGTGGATAAGGTACTGAATAACCTAGGAATAATTAATCCTAAAACAAACCTAAGTACAGTTTGCAAAACGGATTGCTCATAATCTATTTTGTTGATTTAAAAAAAATCGACGATGAACTTAAAAGGCCGCAGTGAAAAGTTTTGAATATCTATTTACAATCCGTCTCCAAAATTTTAGGATATCCAGTGAAATTTTGGACAATTTAGAGCAGAAAATGGAAATCCTCATACGTTTTGTGTGGGCTAGTCAAATGTGTAGGCTAATGCGATGACGTAATACATTTAAGTATCTTTTTTTCTAGGGTATTTCAAAATAACTTATTTTTAGGGTTGCACTCGGACTGCCTCCAACCCCCCACCCCTTTCCCCTTCTCCCCATCTCCCACTTCAAATACTGACAAATACTGATCCGCGGCCTGTATAGTCTATACAAGACACGCACTGGATTATTTTGGAGACTCCAATAAAATATGTTCTCACTCTTCGATCGAGTGCCACTTTAAGCTCCAGGTTACTTTGAGCCATAAAAGCCAAACAATTTAACATTGTATGCACGACACTTTGATCAATTCCTAGCAAATTCAAAACCTGTTGTGCCCCTGACATAAGGCAATTATGTCTTTTATTAACATAAGTTGCACCCTCGGCAATTTTAAATCTCTGCTTGTAGCAGGTCTTAGCTTATTCATATTAGTTAGTTGCACATTTTTACGGTTATCAGGGCGCAAGTATTTCTGATATTTTTATTTGTCTTCCGTCATTTTGCCTTTAAGCATTTTGGCGACAACATCTGCAATTTTGGCAGAACAAGCATGGCCCTTTTTCCGTTCCCGCAATGTCCTGTGCAACAACGTCCAGAACATCATCAAATTGATTATTACCAGGCTTAGTTGCTCTGAAAATGCTTGAAACATCGTCATCAACAGTTCCCATGCAGAATGCAAATATTCATGTACTGTAAATGTGGCACAGAATAACCTAGGAATGATAAATTTGTGATGCCCTATGTTCAGTTCCCATGCAGAATGCAAATATTCATCTACTGTGGATGAGGCAGATTAAGCTAGGAATGCTTAATTTGTGAATAAAATGTAGTGCCTAATGTTCAGTTCCTATGGAGAATGAAATATACTGTGGATGAGGCACAGAATAACCTAGGAATGATTAATTTGTGATGCACAATGTTCAGTTCCCATGCAGAATGCAAATATTCATCTACTGTGGATGAGGCACAGATTAACTTAGGAATTATTAATCTATGAAATGTAGTTTAATTATGTTTAATTTGAATACAGGTTTGCCAATTTGTTTGGCCCGATATTAATTTCCTATGGATGATAAACGGTATTCATTTACTGTGGATGATGCACACAGTAATCTAAATGATTAATTTGAGAAAGACCCCACATGTCGTAAACTCATGTTGCGATTTGAATATAAGTCTACACACTATTTGGCTCGATATGCATTTCCTATGGATGGTCCACAATACTCATCTTCTGTGGACGATGCACAAATCGGTAATCGCCCGATACTATTGCTCCAATATCTCGAACCCCATGAGTTGCCTGCAAAAGGACAACAAATCTAAGTGACTGTCTTATCCGAGCTGCGTTAGAGGATACAACTAATGAACACAATATCACCATAAACACGAGTGATTTCCTAATCACTATAAACACGAATGAGGATTTCCTAATCGACAATTCAAATTATCTTATTATAAAAAGGTTTCTTTTTTTTTTTTTTTTGGGGTGGGGTGGGTGGGTGTTGTTCTGCCCCATTATAAATCTTACCATATTTATAAGAACGTTCTATAATATAAGACTCATTGTATGAAGGTTTTAATTCGTGGACATATCAACTACAGAAGAGACTTGACACACACCGGTTTAGTTGAACCGCCTCTAGAAAGACACTTTAACATGTTTTGCCAATTATAGTACTATATAGAATTATGTCATTTATATCAACCATCTTGAAACTTTTTCATTTGGATATGGTTCCATTTCATCTCTGTTATCATATATTCCAAATGCTTTTGTTTTCTATCTTATACAATACTGCAATAGCTATATATTACAATATGTTAAACATAATTATCTTTATTTTTGACCATGTTTGGGGAACGGGAAGATGAAATGTTTTTTGTTGTTTTTGTTTTATGAACATTAATAAAGATAAAAGACAAAAGCTGCAAATATTAGTACAAATATTATAGAAAATGTGAACGGCGTTCCGTAATTGGAGTAAATAGCAACCTTTTTTTATCTTGAGCAATTTTTTTAATTTTTTTTTGAAACGCTGAAGAATATTTTTGGGAGGAAGGGGAAGGGTGGTGTTTGCTTGGTGGAGGAATGAAAAGTTGGGAACAATGCTTATGACATAGGCACCACATTATGGCTTTTTTGTCCCTATTAAGATTAAGATGCCGACTGCGCCAATGTTATTTATAAGGGTAGGGTATTGGGATATTAAACATCTTCCATTTGATTTTAATTGCTGTTATGTATGACAAAACAAATTCCTGATATGGAAACAGTATGTCGGGGATCAGGGTCATAGCGCACGCAATGATTCATAAATCGTCCAAATTTTCCAATAATTCTACGAAATTTGCTTCCTACCCACCCCACTCCCCTCACCCCCATAATACAACTAGGTTTTAAATATAAGCGGCTGGTATACATTTTCAGCTCGACTATTCGAAAAATAGTAGAGTTATTCTATACTACCCCCGGCGTCAGCGTCGGCGTCCGGTAAAGTTGTTATAACTTAGGTTATGAATGGTGTACATTCATGTGACTTGGCATAGGGGTAGAGGACATGGGTTCTGTTCAAATGAGCATTACTAGGAGGTTGTGTGTGCATACTAATTAGCTTATTTGTATAACAATTAAAATATTTGTCAGGTTAAAGTTTGGTTAAAGTGTTGGTTAAAGTTTGTATAACTTAAATTATAAATCTAGTACATTCATGTGACTTGGCATAGGGGTAGAGGACATGGGTACTGTTCAAATGAGCATTTCAGGGGGTTGTGTGTGCATACTAATTAGCTTATTTATATAACAATGAAAATATTTGTCAGGTTAAAGTTTGGTTAAAGTTTTTGGTTAAAGTTTTTGGTGGTACTGTTCAAGTGAGCATGAGTAGGGTTGTGTGTGCATACTAATTAGCTTATTTGCATAACAATGAAAATATTTGTATCTATGATATCTCTTAAATTAAAGTGGATGTGGATATTTTATTTGCACAAATGATCATATATGTGAAGAGCATTGTCTACACTTAATGTTGAGGTGAATTGTGCATATTAATTATTTGCATCACAATAGACTCGTACAAAATGTGTAACATTCATGAGCGCATAACTTAAGTTATGAATGATGTGCATTCATATAACTTGGCACAGGGGTAGAGGACATGGGTACTGTTTAAATAAGCATGATTGTGGGTTTGTGTGTGCATACTAATTAGCTTATTTGCATATCAATGAAAATATTTGTATCTATGATATTTCTTAAATTAAAGTGGGAGTGGGAATTATGTTTACATAAATTATCATATATGTGAAGACCATTGTCTACACTTAATGATGAGGTGTAATGTGCATATTAATTCGGTTATTTGGATAACAATAAACTTTTGCATAAAATATTTAACCTTAGATAAGAACTTGGTACTTGTTACAGGGGCAGAGGACATGGGTACTGTTTAAATGAGCATGATTTGGGGTTGTGTGTGCATACTAGTTAGCTTATTTGCATAACAATGAAAATATTTGTGTCTATGATATCTGTTAGATTAAAGTGAGAGTGGGGATTTTGTTTACACAAATGATCATATATGTGAAGAGTATTGTCTACAATCAATGGTGAGGTGTAGTGTGCATATTAAGTAGGTTATTTGCATAACAATAGACTTGCATACAAAATATTTAGCCTGGGATAATAACTTGCTATTTGGTTCATTGGTAGAGGGTATTGGTACTGTTCGGTTGAGCATGGTTGGGGGATTGTGTGTGCATAATAATTAGCCTATTTGCTAGCAACAAAAAATATTTGTATATGTGGTATCTCTTGAATTAAAGTGGGTATGATGATTTTGCCCAAACAAATAATCATACAGTATATGTGAAGAGCATTGTTCACACTTAATGGTGGGACATAGTGTGCATTTGCTGCAATATGTTTGACCTGAGATCAAAAGTATATGGCTTATGATTTACTAACTTCACATTTCTAGTTTTGTTATGATATTGACATCCCTGATATGAATAGCAATCAAAATGTTTGTCTTGCCATGAATAAAGAAGCAAATTCAAGTATCCTCGCTTCTAAAAAATGTTAAATTAGGGGTTTGGGAATTATAAACAATAAGCAGAATGTGGGGGTAGAAGATGACATGATGATAAAGTAGCTGAAGGAATTAGGATGAGGTCATGTGGGACAGGGTGGAATTGTATGTAGGGCAGGGTGCGGTGGGATGGTGGTCAGGATATGTTGGCATCTTAGACAGGGTTTATTGGCATGTAGAACAAGGTGGGTTGGCATGTGGAACAGGATGGGTTGGCATGTGGAACAGGTTGGGATGACATGTGGGACAGTCTGGAATATGCATTATTAGCGGTGAGGGGATTTGTATCGTTTGTAATGTCTAGTTTGTCATACGTTAAGCAATATTGTTTCGCATAATTTTGCTTTAATGTTAATTTACATTTTTCATGTTGCTCAATTTTGCTTGACACACATATTTTTTATAAATTGGAAGTTGTATTGCCATCCAGGTTGTAGTTCTGGGAATGTGTAGGGGCTGGGGGGAGGGTACAGTTTGGAAAGGGGGTTTAGTGGCATTCTTTCATTGACATTGGCAAGTCAGGGCCTCTCCTTTCTTTATTATTAAATTTATAGAACTAAAGTAGGTGTTGTAGTTTTAAAGACTGCTAGGTTTGACATGTTTTCTGAGTTACTGGGTGAGGTAACTTTTTTGTTCTAATTATAGGTTTGACAATGTTCTGATGGGCAGAATGGTGACGGTGAGAATGGATGGTACAGCATTACCAGTCCTTGAATACTTCTTAATCATGCGGTTTCAGAAAAATCAGATAAAAGAAGGTAATGGCGGTTTATGAGCTTTGTTTCATGCGTTTTAAATGACGTCATTTGGGATAAATTATAAGATACTTTTAAGCGCTGATCTCAGAGTTCACCCACACTTATTTGTTCATATTTGCCTCCCGTTTCTGGTTTTAAATGAGATTGGGACATTGCAGTCAAAGAATAAGATTAACGTTAGCGAGTACAAGTTTATTCAATAACGAGGCTTTTTGCAAGACGGAAGCGAAATCATGAATTGATGAGTTCAGCGTCGTAGGAAGATAAGTCCAGATTTCAATTTTTGTTTCAATAAACCTGTAACACAAAATGTATAGTCTTTAAGAACCTCTTATAATGTAGTCTCTTTATGTGTGTATTATTTTTTATTTCTCCGTTTTATTAAAATAAAATGAAGATACAAAAGTGTGATTTGACTCTTATAATATCTATTCCAATGTTAGTCAAAAATAATTCCCCAACCATATTTAGAAATTATTTTTTCATAAAATCTTGTTAAAGCGCGACTGCCTAACAGTAACATATATTAAAAGTCACCACATTTCTTCAAAGTTTAAAATCACACAGTGAAAAGATAATTCATATGCCATTGTTTCATATCGTGAAGAAAAATTTAAACCCTTCCAGCGGTTGAGTTCTCCGCGCTCGATACTTGTCTGGTTCTTATTTGATTCCAATACAAAATTTGGATAAACGCAATGTAGAAAATTTCCGTTAAGTATCTCCTGGTCTGGAGACCAAAACTGTTCTCCTGATGAGTACGAGCTGGATTGCTTAAAATGGTCCATTGAGAAAATAATAATGGACACTATCAAATTTGCAAACCTGTCCTTTCCCCAAAATTAAGAGAATATATCTTTGCAAGCACAGTCCTTTCAAAAGGGCTGGTGGTGGCCGAAGACTTCAGAAAAAAGGCGCCTTATTAGCAAGGTCCGAATAAAGACTCAAATAAAGACTGCAATTACATTTCTTTCAATTCCATTGCCATTTTACAATGATACGATTTTTGTTTGGTCAAATGAATAGTGTTTGGACACTCGAAAAGCGAATACAAAGTTAACTCCAGACAATGTCCCCATCACTTCAGATTTAATCCACCTTCTTCCCATGCAGTCCTTCCGTTTTATCACGTCTTCGCAGGGCTACGCAATCGCAAAAAATAACAACAAAAAAAACAATCATTAAAAAAAAATGGCGGCAAACAAACTCAAACGATGGAAATACAAAGTCGTATGGTAAGTATCAGTTAATCCCCTCAACTGCCCCCTCCCCCTCCCCACACACACACTCACCCGTTTATTGCACTTTGTGAATATTTCCCACCCACAGGCAAGAAACAAGACTGCTCGTTTTGCTGTTTTTTATTTGTTTTTTTTCAACGGTTTGAAGGTAACTTTCATACAATCTTCAGATCTTATAGAGAAAAAAGCTATTGGAGAAAAGATGTGTAACTTGTCCTGTCTTTAACATAATTATTAATAACTTTTTCTAATTAACTTTTTATCGTTTTATCCATTTTCTTGTCATGTGTGTTTCATTCATTTGTTTCATATTAAGGTCACATGGCAGCGGTTGTGCGATTTGTGCTACACACGTTGCCGCAAGGGCAGCCTCAAGAGAGAACGCCGAAAGGGAGGAGAGCGGAACAGTTCAAATTATCGTGAACGTAAACGACGGCGATCTAGAACACTCGGAAAGGGAAGAGCGAGAAATAGACTCCATGGACGCAAACGAAGAAGACGACATTCACGGAGAATACAAAACTGATAGACCCTTTAGAAGACTGACAGCAAGACAGACGCCGACGATTCTGACAATATCTACAAGGGAGAATCGTCATCCTCCGAGTAGACCTCTTTAGTTTTTCAGAGAGTGAAACTAAGGCCGCGGAAAAGTCATCTACTAGCCGTGGAAAGTGAAATATTCCAGAGGCAGGGGCAGATTGCCCTGGGAGGATTTCAAAATATCCCGAAAACTGGCTAAAACTTTTCAAACATTAAGCACAACAGAACAAATGTTTAAACATTTGTCAGAACTGATGTGCGCCATCCCCCCCCTCTCCTCCACCCCTTTGGAAATTTCTGGATCCGCACCTGTATTGCCGTTACTGTATTGCCGTTATCGCTATCACAGGGACCGCGAAGACGGAGGGGAGGGGGGCGGGTCTCCAGCAAAATAAAAATAGTATGGCCTAAGAGGATTTCACCTTCCCGGTTTTCACGGTTGGCAGGTAAAATTGGGAAATTATAAACATATAATTGAAATAATTGGTCAAATTGAAATTCCTCAAAATCACCTACAAATGTAGGAAATGTCTCAAAAATTGAAGGCAATTTCCTTAAAATCGAAGAAATTGTCACACAATGCATCGAAATTATAAGAAAGTACCCGAAAATGAACAAAATTTACATACAATTCACAGATATTGTAAGGAAAGTACCTAAAAATGAACAAATTTGCCCCAACAGGCCAAAATGAACCAAATTTTCCGAAAATTGTCAAACAATTCACAGAAATTGTAAGGAAAGTGCCCAAAAAATGAACGAAATTTCCCGATTAGTAGCTACGTCAGTGATGAAACTTACTCCCTCCGCACCCCCCCCCGAAGGTGACCCGTCCTATGTCTCCGCCTAACACTATATGTACTTTAATACAGGGTTTAATATGAATGTCATGGTGCTGTTCACAGTGCAGTGGCAGAGTGGCGGATCCGATTTGAGCCCATTGATAAACTTGCTGTGATAAAAGTGTTTAATTTTTTTAAAAAAACATTTTCTGGAACTTGCCAATTTTGTCCAAAATTTCAAAGAATTTTCACGATTTTGTACTACCCCCTCCCCTTGTCCTACCTCCTCTCCCTCCCACCTCCCTCTAAAAATATTTTTTGGATATAAGAGGCTGGTGTATATTTGTATAGGCATGTTGGGATAAAAATCAAATCTGGTCCTCAAAGTAAAATATTTTCCTACGCCACTGTAATATAGCATAGATCTTTTCGAGCTGTCGAGCAGGAAATGGGCCCCTTAAGATAAAGATACTCTGCCTCACTAGTGATATTTCCTTCAAAATACCCATGCTTCGGGAGGGTTTGATATTCTTCAAAGAGAAGAGAAACATTAGGGAATAAATGACACAATATTTAGGGTTCTTGGGGAAAATAGACAAGACATCATTGACGAAAATGAAGAGAAACTAGAACAGACAATCACTTGATCACGAGGAAATCAGAAGAGACTTACCTGCTAACGTATGCCAGCAATTCGAACACTTTCTATCGGCATCCTCATGAGTCCGCGGAATAATCATCTACAATACGATTGTTTTAAAAGAAACGTGCAAAATGTTCTCATGCGTATAATGGGTATTTGTTTTACGCAGATGAACAACATTTTTTGTGGATTAATATCTTAAATATTTGCAGAATTTCAGAATGGATTGACGCCCATCTGCCCATATGTTGGCGAAGGTCCGAGTTCTTTTAAAAATAAAAAAGGTGTGGTATTTGCAATTGGCAATTGGCAATTTAATATGTAAGATTCGCTAAGAAATTTAGCAGGACTCAGGGAAAATGGCCGTCATCACGATTATAGTCAGACGTGTGGCAGAGCGGCAAAAACAAGTAAAAGACGCGGGCAGGCAAATCTAAAATCTTTTCCTAGACGGCACAAAATTTTACATTAAGGTCCCTTTGCAATTCGCATGCTACGTCAGTTTGACAGTTTAGAGGTGGGGGACTTGAACAAAAACAAATGGAAAATAAAGTTGCATCTCTACTCTTGTGTAAAAATAAGTGTTGCTGATCAACTTGAATGTCTTTCAAGTGAATACAAAATGTTGCTAGTTTTAAGATAATTCTTCATTCTAGAACGCATGATGGAATGGATGGGTAGGTTGTTCATTCTAGAACGCGTGATGGAATGGATGGGGTAGGTTCAGATGTTAAAAACGCTTTACATTTATTTGAAGACTCAAGTTGAACACCTGAAGAATGTCTTTTTGTATTATTTTATTTTTTAAACCATATTTTTTAAGTTTAAGTTCTCAAGGAAGGTTTAGGTAAAACTCCCAGGATTGCTAGGGAAAAGTTGGGGAGTTCTGAAAACGTTGGTGAGGATTAGGGAAGCATTGGGGTGATTAAGAAAACGTTAGGAATCCGGAAAAGGATTAGGGGAGCGCCATTATTAGAAAGAGAGCTACACTCGAACACCGATTGAGATACAAGCGATAGGCCAATCTATCAGACAATTTTAAAACACCTTGCATAAATAATACACACTACGAAAGTGCAAGTAGGATAGGTGGCAGCATATAAGTTTTATTCTGTAATTTTCAGAAAAATCACGTCTGTATGGCAGCATATAAGTTTTATTCCGTAATTTTCAGGAAAATAATGTTCTGTATGGCAGCATATAAGTTTTATTCCGTAATTTTCAGGAAAATAATGTTCTGTATGGCAGCATATAAGTTTTATTCTGTAATTTTCAGGACATTCATGTTTCTATATAATGAGTAATGGAGGCGGTAAAAGGGGTTGCACCAGAGGGCTGCCATTTAGAGCAATACCGTGATCAGTCGATTAACGAATGCAACCCACATGAAGTCTTGTTTTCCATTCCGCAAAATTCTGAAAATGTTATCATTGGTGTGATTCCTGATATTTACGGTCCTTCATGATTTTTCTGTTGATTGGACGTTTTTAATTGCATAAGCTTTATAAATCTTATTTAAAAAAGATTAACAGATGGGGAATCAGTTAAAAACACCAAGAGATGAGGTGGATCAGTGTCCCCACATTGAATTTCGGCTACTACATCATGTCAATAAGAAAGTCGCATTTGCATTTCCAAGTTTACCACACGTCTCTCTCCCAAACACATAGTCACCCCCATACAGGGTCAAATTCCCCACCATAAAATGCGGGGTTGGGGTTGGGGTTGGGGGGGGGGGTAAGGTCGTATTTTCTGCTCAAAACATTTTTTAAACACCATGTATTTGAAAAAATCTCCTGCCAAAAATGTTTAGACCACTGTTATTTATGCTTTATATACTATATTCATCCTTAAATCTTAAATGGTTGATTATTTTTTCAATGATAACAGGGACAGTGGAGACGGGCGGGGGATTCACCCCCCACTTTTTTAGCTGTGCAAAAAAAAATGAATGTGAAAAACTAAAAATATAAATAAAATGTTGAAGAAAATATGACGAAATCAGGGCCATAGCTACCGGCATCTCAAACCTAGAAAGAAGGGGGAAATGCCTACCATGTGTTGGGCAAAAAGCCTACCGTGCATTTTGCGTGTAGTAAATATTAACTTTTTCAGGTACCAGTTGGAGCATGGGATCATATCTGTATGGTGCCGATGCTCTTTCTTTCCTAATGTGTGCATGTGTGTGTGTGGGGGGGGGGGAGGAGGAGGGGGCTTTGGCTCTCACTTCATAAAACTTTACAATTTTGATACATCATTTCCTTTTACAAACATTACTAATCATTATTTCAATCAATCATTAATGTCGTTCAATATTCAATCTTTTTAGGTAATACCTTGATATTATTACATTATTTTTTCAGAAACCCCAAATTGAGAGAGAGAGAGATAGTTGAACACACAATTACAATGACGGGGTCGTCGCCTGCGTATTCGGTTATGATAGAACAAATGCTATCACGAAACGCTTAATACGACCCGGACGAGAACACAGGTACGACGTACGGACAGACATAACATCGACAACCAAGTCAATGTCCACGGCCTTTGATAACCAGTTGTGGTGCACTGGCGTGTCTACCCACCTTAGGATTGAACCCGGGGCCTCGTGGTCTGTAGACAGGCATGATAACCGCTACACCACAGTAGGTAGATTACCCCAAATTGCCAAAGTACTAGCCTATATATACCACTTGAAATTTCCTACGGTTGATACAGTATATGTATATACTTGTCAGGCTGCTCATATGCATGGGAAGCGTGGAGCGGGAAAAACCACCCACTTGAGAGGTATCCACCTTCCCGTTTGCATGTTGTTTTGCTAAATTGGAAAAATATTAACATAAATAAGAATTATTTTTGTAAATTTTAAGGAAAATTTGGTAAATTTCAAAAGAAACGTTGCGATGACGTCGTGAAGAAGCAGCACTTCAATTGGTTTGCAGCAAATTGTTGGGCTTTTACACGGTCATGACTGTAATATCAGTAGAAGATCCATCTTTTTTACATCTCATCAGAAAAAGAAAAAAAATACTGTGGTTTATAAACGAAGAAGGGAGTCTCCAGCAAATGTGAGTCGAGTCAAAAAATGTAATTAAGATTCGCGAGTGGTCAAAAATGGAATTTTTATACACGGTTCGAAAGTCGCGTTAGAAAGTGACCTACCTTTTTATATATATGTATAGTATATAGGTTGCCATAACGCTGGGAACACTTGTGCCCCCCCCCCCCCCACCCCCCATCCGCCCCACCTCAAAAAGTGCTGCACGGTCCCTGAAATTTGTATATCCTTTTAAGTTTTTTGTTACTCTAATAATCAAAAAGCTGACTCATCCATGCACAAGCACACAATTCTTAGGGACTCGTATTGGCAATGAATTAAATTGGAAGTAACATGATGTTTCAATCATTACTAAAAGATAGTATACGTCGCCTTATACATCTTCTCCGTAAAAGTACTTTATAAGGCCCTTATTTTATCGATTCTTAACTATGATATTCACTTGTTTGGTGCACGTCACATCCGGGAGATGACGTCATTTTGTAGAGTAAAAACAAACCTTTGCGCGATACACGTGGTTAAGTCCGTATGCGTTTACTGTGTGCGGTGCGTATGGCATGTAAATAAACACAGCTGATCGCTTTGTTTTCACTCTAATGCGGGCTGAATGCGCGCGATTGCTATGTGGTCTGATGACCTCAGGTCACATTTCCAACCAAGTGAATATTATTATGGGAAAATTTTGCTTGTTCTAGTGTTTAAATATCATCTCTTTTTTAAAAGCTTATTGTTAGAAATCATAATTGTTTAAAAAGCCCATTATCAAGCCAGCCTATATCAAGCTCACTCTGACCTTTACTCTGACCCTTTATTCTAGCAGTTAAGAATGTTAACCTTAAAAGACCTAAAATAATTACTACCTTTCTATTTATTTTTACCAGCATCATCAAAACCTGTTTTCAAACAATTTTCAAGTATTCAACACGTTCAAAAGATAACCTCAACCAGTTGCACAGGCGGCGGAAAGGAAGAAAGATGCCCTTTTTTATAGGAAAAAGTGTCCTTTTTCAGAAAAGGAATATGCCATTTCAAACATTAGATTATCTATCTGATCTTTTCATTGAACTGTTGACATGGTTGAAAAAAATATACACAAATATCGTCCTAAAAGAGACTAAAATGATTAAAATTTACGCGCTTCGTACGCATATAATCTATATTGATATTTTCCTTAAAGATAACGTTGGAAACCCAAGAACCCCACATTGTGATTATTGCCATTTACTATTTGACATCTGCCTACCTGTACCCTGAATTTCCCTGATTATAATTTGTAAAAACTCTTTAAAATATTACTTTCTTTTAATGTGTGAACCACCCCGAATTGTATATGTGGCGTCTTTTAAATTAGCCCATGGAAAAACTAACAATGAGGACCCAGGCCCTTGCTGTATCGACTGACCTGCACTCCCTCATCTTCTTTTTAAAGTTCAAAAAGTACCCCTTTACAGAGATAAAACATATGCTTCTTTTTTTTATCACTGGCCAGTAAACTTTGAAAATTGTTCAATTCACCCCACACGTATTTGAACGGACTACTGTTAACTGTTAAATTACCAGTAACTGTCAGCACAACTTGTGATTAGTGAAAGTTTCTGGGGCCATCATTTAACTGTCCTAAAATTTCCAAGTTGTATGCAAAAAGTTTTGCAAAATTGAATAAGAGCAAAATTTTCACTTGATTTTTTAGGTGTTACAGAGATAAAACTTGAATTTTCTTTCAAATATTAAGGACAAGTCGCTTTATTTTAACTGATCTTTTTATTGACAGATTGAAGAAAATAGCGCAAACATTCAGACATTTGCTAAGTGCAAGCAACTTAAATTCCACTAGTATAGGGCACCTTTAATTTGGGGTTCGTAGACAAATTTACAATGGAGGCCCAATAGCCAATATACTGAAGACTGTAGGATTGTGGGTCTTGTCTTACAGTCTCTGATATACCAAGTTCACCGTTCAATTGATTTTATACAGCTGAGAATATTATGAAAATCGTCCTGAACCATTCTAAAAAAAAAAAAAAAAAAACCTTTTTGCTTTGAAAATTGTTTGGGACATTCAATATTATTCCGAATGATGATTAGTACAATTAACTAAGCATGATCTAAATGTTTCCGATTTTGATCATTTTTGCAGATATTGGTATAAACGTTTCCTATTTTCCCGAATTTGGTCCTATATAGCTTCATATAATTGACAATTTTTCGTTCTTTGCGAGAAAAAAGGGGATCACAAGTAATTGACGTACCGATACAAGTTAGAGATTTTCAGAAAGCGGGGGAGTGGCGTAAAATTTCCACTAAACCTATAATGCTAGCGAACATGCTTTAAAAAATACTTCAGTCGAAAAGTGCCCTCAAGTCCTGTGCCACCCCTCCCCTCGATTCAAACATCTTCCGCCACACCCCCTCCCTCCCCGATTCAAACATCTTCCGCCACACCCCCTCCCTCCCCGATTCAAACATCTTCCGCCACACCCCCCCTCCCCGATTCAAACATCTTCCGCCACACCCCTCCCCCCGATCCAAACATCTTCCGCCACACCTCCCTCCCCCGATTCAAACATCTTCCGCCACACCCCCACCCTCCTCCCCGATTCAAACATCTTCCGCCACCCCCTCCCTCCCCGATTCAAACATCTTCCGCCACACCCCTTCCCTCCCCGATTCAAACATATTCCGCCACACCCCTCTCCTCCCTGATTCAAACATCTTCCGCCACACCCCCTCCCTCCCCGATTCAAACATCTTCCGCCACACCCCTCCCTCCCCGATTCAAACATCTTCCGCCACACCCCCTCCCTCCCCGATTCAAACATCTTCCGCCACACCCCCTCCCTCCCCGATTCAAACATCTTCCGCCACACCCCCTCCCCCTCCCCCCCGATTCAAACATATTCCGCCGCCTCTGCCCAGCCTTACGTATACTTGTATCATATATTTTCAGGCATAGGGCTCCTTTCAGGTATAACGCTCGTTGATTTTGCAATATCGGTAATTCTATTATCTTTTTTTTTTTAAAGCTTAAACTGTGTTATTGTTTTTTCATATCGCTTATGTTTATTTTTGTGATATATCCACATGACTATTAAATCCGTAGGCCTATGTATACGTTTATTTGGCATACACCATTCTACGGAGAACAATCTTTGTAAAAGCTATGATGTGCTTGTAATTGTCACCCCCTTCTCCCCCACCTTCTCCCCCACCCCATTCCACCTTTCACACACACACACACATACACACACACGCACATACACATTGAACATCTCTTGTATATATTGGAAATATGTAAAGAAATATAAATCAATAATAAATAAACTTATATTTATCCACAATAAACCAGAAATAGGTCATATGTTGGGAAACCTATCTCCCTCCAGGGGACTGGTCCACCGGGGCACCGGGAAATTTTCCGGTGCGCCCATTTGCTACATGAAAACAATAATATTACAGCAATAATGAATGGCTCAATGCATGAACTTGAATATCAAATTTATAGGTGAATTTGAAGCTAATTTTTCAACGTAGGCCTAATTCAAAGTTGTGAAATGTCGTTGGCTTAAGGAACCACAAAACATGAAAACCCGACATTCGGTTCAGAAATAATTGAAGAACAAATACCTGTAAAAGTGATTAAAAATGGGTGAGAAATTTATTTTGCTCTCCGAATATTGTTCCACCCTTTTTAGAGCTTTAGACCCGAACATATCAAATAATATAATCTTACCCAAATGTTCAAAATTTTCAGGAGAAAATTCTGCTCCACCTGTTGGTAGCACAAATGATTATTTTAGTTGGTTGTGCGAATTTAAAATTGACCTTTTCTTCTGTTCATCAATTAAATTTTCGAACTTTTAGGGTCTTGATTTTAAAGGAGCTGACGGACAAAATTTAATGGCATATTTTTTTTTGAGTCTGAAGAATATTCGAACACATTTTTCATACACGTGATGCCATACTGAAAACTTTTCATATGCTTGTTCAAATTAATCATAATTATCTCTTATGAATACGAATACTAAAGTAATTTTTCAACGAAATCAGTATCAAAAATTAAACCTGTGTTATTCCAAAATTCTCTTGACTTAGCAAAAAGATGCCCTCATTTTTTAACCGAGAGGTCCTTTAAACCATTTTGGGGCTTCAAAAATCAGAGCGTCGCCCGCGCCCTGGACCCTTTTCCGGCCTACCAGGCATTCATCCATGAACACCACAATTTTGTCCGAATTTTCTCAATTTCCAGGGAAATGTTTCTTCTGTCTTATCTTAACGATTTTAACATGATAAATTTAAATTGTCTAAGACTTTTTTCATCAATCAAATTTGGGATCTTTGTGTTAATTTTTAGCCATTTTGGGGTATCTAAATCAAGTAATCTTCAGAGTTTCACACTAGCGTGCCTTTTTATGTGAGGGGGAGGGGCTGCATTTTAACCCACTTTCCCCGGTAGGTTATAGGAAATCTAGTTGGCCCCTGCCCCTCACTGCCCCTTCCCCTTTTTCCACCATGAACAAATTTCGTTCATATTCAGGTATTCAGGTACTTTCCTTACAATTTTGTGAATTGTTTGACAATTTTTGGGAAATTTCGTTTAATTTGGGGCAATTTTCTGGAAATCTCTTCAAGTTCATTTTTGGCACAAATTTTGATGAATTAATTAAACATTTTAGGAAATTTTCTTATTTCTAGGCAATTTTCTCAATATTTAAGAACTTTTGTCAATTTTCTATAAATTTGTTGACAAATCTAAAAAGAATTTCAAGATGTTTTACCCGCTTTAGTTAAATTTTACATTTATTTTCGATATATTTCCTTTGATTTTTAGGAATTGTTTTTCATTTTTGGCAATTTTCTTTAAATTCTAGAAATTTTCCTTCATGATATTTAGGCGATTTTGAGGAACCGTTTCAGGAAATTTGTTGACAAATTTGACCAGAATTTGAAATATTTGTACAAAATGTTCCTAAAATTAAGGAATTTTCCTACTTTTTTGGCAATTTTTTTCAATTTTCGGAAAATTTCCATCATTTGTGCGCAATTTTGAGGAACTTTATATTTCATCAAAATTACAAATTATTTGACCAAATGTTTTTTCAATTTAACTAATTCTTTCAATTTTGTTTTTATAATTTGCCAATTTTACCTGCCAACCGTGAAAACCAGGGAAATAAAATCCTTTCAGGCCATACTATTTTTTATTTTGTGAAAACCAGGAAAATAAAATCCTCTCAGGCCATACTATTTTTTATTTTTTTGCACAGCAAAAAGTGCCCGGAAAATCCCCATCCTCCCTCCCCCTCCTCCCTCCCCCTCCCCATCCTCCCTTCCTTCCCCTCCCCCTCCCCCTCCTCCTCCCCCCTCCTCCCTCCCCTTCTCCCTCCCCTCCTCCCTCCCTCCTCCCTCCCCCTCCTCCCCTCCCCTCCTCCCCCCCCCTCCCCTCCCCCCTCCCCCTCCCCCCCCTCCTCCCCTCCTCCCCTCCCCTCCCCCCCCCTCCTCCCCTCCCCCCTCCCCTCCTCCCTCCCCCCCTCCTCCCCTCCCCTCCTCCTTCCACCTCCCCCCTCCCCCCCCTCCTCCCTCCCCCCTCCCCTCCTCCTCCCTCCTCCCACCCCCCTCCTCCCTCCCCTCCTCCTTCCCCCTCCCTCCCCTCCCCTCCCCCTTTCGCCGTCTCCGAGTCCCTGCTGCTGATAGCTGCTTTCTTATAATCACTGTGTCATCATACCCTTCATTAGTCAGATCAGGGAGTTGATATGACTACTATTCACTAAGTCGGAAATTGGTCATCAGACCGCATAGCAGCCGTGCGCATTTACCCGCATTGGAGTGAGGAAAAAAAAAAGCGATCAGCTGTGTTTGTTTACATGCCATACGTACCGCACACAGTAAACGCATACGGACTTGCCCACGTTTATTGCGCAAAGATTTGTTTTCCCCTCTAAAAATGACGTCATCTCTTGGATTGACGTGCCCGATTAAGTGAATAACTGTATGTAATCAGTATTGCACTGTGCGTAGCATACTGTCAGATGTATTCACCGCTTGAATGACAGCTTCTTTAGATACACATATATCATATCCTCCAAAGTAATGTTTATGTGTGGTATCCTGGATTATGATTACATATCAATTATCCTCTATTACCTTCGAGTAGTGCGTGCGCGTCTATGGCAAGTCTTATAGGACGTAATTGCTGATTTCATACTGACACAAATTCGATTTAATGCTGGCATTTAATTACATTTTATGTAAACATTTAATCAATATAATGATAACATAAAAACGAATTGATGATAGTATAAAATCGAATTAATGCTAGCACTACTTCTTAGTTATTCAGAAAGCTGGAATGTATACGCGCATTAAATATAATTGATGTGTGTATTGATTTCATTTTATGCTGACATTAAATAGAATTAATGTGTGCATTAGTTCGATTTTATTACATTAATTTGAATTTATGTACATGTCACATATATTCAAGCTTTTATGATGATTGGCTAAGAATTAATGCTAGCATTCAATCAATTTTATAGTAGCATTAAATTATTATCATTTTTTTTTTGATTTGATGTTAAGAATTTGCCAATTTTACCTCCCAAGCGGGGGAAGTATTCAGCCAGGATGATGAAATCTTCTCAGGAGGCAAAGTGCCCCCTCCTCTGCTACCTACGCCTCTGATTACATTTAAATATCGCATGGTTAATGGTGCTATCAGTAACGTCCAAAACAAGTGCAATATTTCATCCAAACTGTCGTTTAAATGTCCCCCTTCCAAATTGTACAAGGAAAAATTTTCTAACTGTTGTTCATTTGACGAAGTTTTCATTTTTGCCGTCAGAAATCTGAAAATGGTAGATTATTATTCGAGAATGTTTAAGGTAACCATCGTATCA
>JAIGNY010004542.1:360000-420000 GCA_020152595.1 Chiridota heheva | reverse complement strand
TCAAAACATTTACTCGTACTGATGAGTGGAGTCTGCAAGCCGTCTTGCCGTTTAAGTGAAATAGAAATAATAAAAAAACATGCGCATAATTAATGTCGATACTTATTTTGAGGTTAGGTTTTAGGATCAGGTTTTAGAATTAGGGTTTAGGATTAGGTTTTTAGGATTCAGTTTTACGATTTTGACATTTGTTAAAATTCCTCCGCACCGTTATTCAGCTTTTTTTCTTTAGTTTTGTTCAAAATGGCCGACAAGAATGCAAAATTTGTGAGCTCATGATTTGTTATCATTTCTTTTTACGAAAATTGCTCACAAAGGTATAAATTTGATTTTTTTGTGGAATAATGGCAAAATAAAAATCAGTAAAATTTCTGATAATGATAATCGGCAAAACTTAAATACTGAAATCCCTCCCTTCAAAGCCTCAAATGGTTTAGAACATTTTTACTAGCTCCACCAACAAAGTTGGACAGGAGGTTACGTTTTCACTTGTGACTATAGTACACTCAAGCTCATCCATGACACCATCCTACTTTTTATGAGAAAAACCATTATTTACTACAATTATTATTTTCTTTGTAAGAAATTTTTCAAAATAACTTGTAAGCATGATTTTCTTGAAGCCTCAAATTTTTTCTCCAAATTTTATCGGATTAAAATAAAAACCCTTTTTTTGCCCCAAAATCCCTAGATTAATGACTAAAATTGATGTTTTAAGATTCTTCAATCTTTTCCTTATAAATCCTGAAAGTTTTAAGAAAATCGGTGATCAATAAGTATTCAAAATGTTGGAATTAATTCCTATATAGCGATTTACTGCTATACTAGCAATTTTCCGTTTTCATTTCATGTTTCTTTGTTACAAAGCGATTGCATCATTGAAAGTAAAAGTAAGGAAAATCAGTGGAACACAGGAAGGATGTGCTGTTAAAAGCTCCAAATCCTGCAAAATGTATTTATTAATGAAATACAGGACTAACTTTAGGCCTGTCTCTGTTAGTGTCTGTAAATTTATTAAATAGACAAGAATTTTTTTTATTAAGCATCTCTCGTTTTCCTATTTCACCTCCAAATGTTATATTTTACCTCTTTCTAAGTTTTTATTTTTTTTGCTGGGAATGGATCGCTAGGGAATTTGCCTTGCAATTTTAGAGTTTCCTGACCAGGTATGCAAAATTTGAGGTTTTCTAGATGCCGCATGCAATTCCAGAGTGCATAATTTGCAAATTGTGCACGGAAGATAGTTTTTGGACTCAAAAATGTGTGCCTATGTCTACGTTAGAAAATGTGCACCAAGATCTACAAAATGTTAACCAATGTCTAGAAAATGTGCACCAATAATCATCTATTTGATAGTAGAAATAATATAGAAATATTTAACAAAAGGCTGAAGTTGCAATATGAAGAAGTTTTCCTGTACTTTATAGCTATCAAGAACTTGACTTTTCTAAACTTTTTAATGAACAAATCTAAAATTTATTGAAAGTTGTTTATCTAGAATCAAAAGTGTGTGCCTAGAATTACAACTGTGCACAAAAATCTTTAAAATACTGTAACTCTCTCATTTAAAAATTAGCGCGGAAGATCTTCTGCACTAGAAAGAAACTATGCAATCTGGATGCAATTCTTCTGTAGGGTAGCGAACATTCTCTCAGGAGTTTTTTTGGAAAGTTTAATACGGGAGCTTTTCATATAGAATATAGCTCTTTTTAGACATTTTAAAGATTTGTATTGCTCTTTGTAAATACTTGTGTTATTTATTAGGGTTTTAATAAAGGTATTTTAATACATATTTATACCTGTAGATGTGAATTTGGCCTAGTGTACTTACAGTACAGGTAGCGGGATGCAATAAGGAATATCTTCTTATCATATAAGAAGAATCTAAAATTGTTGTACCAGTATATATTAGTATTGGCTGATTACTATATCAATATAGGAATTTCTCATGCCAATAAAGCTTACCGTGATTGGGAACTCGGCAACAACCTCAGGATAGATCTACAACACCAAGGTGGCAGTGCCAGTTTCTAAATTTGGATCACAAATGGATGAACGCCGGGTTTTCATTCTGCTCCTTTTGAGAAGTGATTAGAGAACCATGTGAACCAGTAGCCTGCAATGGAGGGGTTGTGTACCAGTAGCCTGCAATGGAGAGGTTGTGTACCAGTAGCCTGCAATGAAGGGGTGGTGTACCAGTAGCCTGCAATGGAGGGGTGGTGTACCAGTAGCCTGCAATGGAGGGGTTGTGTACCAGTAGCCTGCAATGGAGGGGTTGTGTACCAGTAGCCTGCAATGGAGGGGTGGTGAACCAGTAGCCTGCAATGGAGGGGTTGTGTATAAGTAGCCTGCAATGGAGGGGTGGTGTACCAGTAGCCTGCAATGGAGGGGTTGTGTACCAGTAGCCTGCAATGGAGGGGTTGTGTACCAGTAGCCTGCAATGGAGGGGTTGTGTACCAGTAGCCTGCAATGGAGGGGTTGTGTATAAGTAGCCTGCAATGGAGGGTGGTGTACCAGTAGCCTGCAATGGAGGGGTTGTGTACCAGTAGCCTGCAATGGAGGGGTTGTGTACCAGTAGCCTGCAATGGAGGGGTGGTGTACCAGTAGCCTGCAATGGAGGGGATGTGTACCAGTAGCCTGCAATGGAGGGGTTGGTGTACCAGTAGCCTGCAATGGAGGGGTGAGAAACCCTACCATTGGGAATGCCATTTAATATCCTCATCTGCCATTTGCTACTTTTCTCAGAGTCAAAGGGTGGATGGGGAGAAGGTGGGATGCAGTTGTCTAAAATAAAGTTGCATAGTTTTGGCTTTTCTCAGCGGTTTCTATAATAATGCCCAGTTTAAACTGCCAAGCCGAGTATTTTCAAACTTTATGTAAACAAAACTTGGAACAAAACAAAGTGCATTAACCCTAATCGTACTGTTACTGTCATATCACTTACAATGTTTCTTGTTTTAAGTATGATCTGTAAATAATGCTGAAAATCAAGTATACAGTATTTGACGTATTAAGCGCCCAGGGTGTTTATGAAAATAGAATTGCACCACTTTATAGGTCTGAAGTTTCTTCCTGATAAGGGTTCCATGCTCCGGCCATGTACAGTTTGCTACAGAGGTTGCGTTCAAATTTTTTATCTGGCGCATTTGGTTATGACAAGCTCTTGATTTTTGGCGTATTTTGCAAATTTGGCAGCATGCTGTACATGTATGTACAGGGCACTGCGTAATGTACAGGGCACTGCGTAATGTACAGGGCGCTGCGTAATGTACAGGGCGCTGGGCAGGCGCGCTGCGTAATGTACAGGGCGCCGCGTAATGTACAGGGCGCTGCGTAATGTACAGAGCGCTCGCGTAATGTACAGGGCGCTGCGTAATGTACAGGGCGCTGCGTAATGTACAGGGCGCTGCGTAATGTACAGGGCGCTGCGTAATGTACAGGGCGCTGCGTAATGTACAGGGCGCTGCGTAATGTACAGGGCGCTGCGTAATGTACAGGGCGCTGCGTAATGTACAGGGCGCTGCGTACGTACAGGGCGCTGCGTAATGTACAGGGCGCTGCGTAATGTACAGGGCGCTAATGCATAATGTACAGGGCGCTGCGTAATGTACAGGGCGCTGCGTAATGTACAGGGCGCTGCGTAATGTACAGGGCGCTGCGTAATGTACAGGGCGCTGCGTAATGTACAGGGCGCTGCGTAATGTACAGGGCGCTGCGTAATGTACAGGGCGCTGCGTAATGTACAGGGCGCTGCGTAATGTACAGGGCGCTGCGTAATGCACACTGCACTACGCACTAGCGAAGCTTTGCAAGTATTGTTAACAACACTTGTGTAGGCCTGCCTCGCTACAGTGAATGAAAATAGAATCTAGCTATTGATATCATTGACAATTGACAGCCTGCATTCAAAGCATCATCAAAACTTCCATGTACAGTGTTCATGTATATACTGATTATATATACTAGCCTATATGTGTTTATGTACAGTACTTGTATGGACATGTTAAATCGTTCAGCCGTTAGTCTCTTAGTTGTGTCATTTTCTTTCATTTCTGAGTAATTCAAAAAATCATTTTGTGTGAAATAAAACTTTCATGAGAGTAAGATTTTCATGATTTTCATTTAAGTTAATGACAAACTGGCGTAAAATTTCACATGCTATATCTAAATTTTAGTCATAAGAAATTTCAGCGATAGCATAATATACGACAAATTTGACGTCAGCGTGAACCCTGGTGTGCTATTTGAACTGCATTGTGTGAACTGGTTCTTTATACTAGACCAACAATAACCACCATTGTGAGCCTTAGGTGCAAAATAAGCAAATAATGTAACAAAAATTATTTGAAGTCTTCAAATTAATGAAGTAAATTTAATGTTATCGGTCAAAAATGTTGGGTGGGCATTTGATACCTCAAATAAATTTATAAACATTCTTAGCCGGTCAAAACCGGTCTACCGTGAAACTTAAGACCAAATTAATTAGTTATATTACATTGTTATTTTTTTGTATTACAATGCAAAAGTCAAAATGAAATTGTGCTCTAATATACAGTTAGTGTTTTAAGCCTTAAAGACCCAGGGGCTCAAAACTTTGCCAAAAAAAGATGTTGATTGTAGGGGCAGTCAAAATTTGACTGGAATTGGATTCTGTGATGTCTTTGACAGTTGTTCATGGCTTTTCAAGCAAAAGCTAGGCTTGGAAGTATGGCAAGTACGCTTTTGAAAAGAAAACACTTTTTTCCTTAAATTTTGTTGCATTTTTTAATTCTCTCTTTTTCAATCCATTTTTTGGGTAAAATTCTTCAACATAACCCCCATCAAAAAGTACTTTTTCTGAAACAACTATTCAAGCTCTTTCAATTGATACCAAGATCACTGCTGTTGGCTTATTTGACAAAGAAAAATAATTTTTGAAATACATGCTGGTCTGGGTATTTAAGGGTTAATTCTTGTATGACAATGGAAAATATATGATCTAACCCTACATGTATACATTCTGTATGACAACTTGTAAAATTATTTTAATTTGCAAAGAAAAAATCCACAAAACTAGCCTTTTTTTCCCCATCATGAGTTGAGCTTTTTTATTTAAGGATTAGTTCAGGGTTCAAACAAGTCCATCTTTAATATGAAAGAGAACTTGAATCAAAACAAATAAAATGGTGAAGAAAGCATTCAAAAGTCTTATTCCGTTAAGGAGATATTCAGCTTTAAAGTTTGGTATCATTCATGTAGAAACGACTGAAATCAGACTAGTTGTAAACCTGAAGACTAGTTGTAACATCACAGCCTCAAATTCCTCAGTGTCTTGATGTATTCTATTATAATTTTTCCTGCGATTTTGTGGCTTAAAACCATTGGATATGTCAGGAAAGTAGTAAAACAGAATCTAGTAAGGGTTATTATGATTTACCACCTGAAGAAAGTTTCAAGGAAAAATGATTCAAATAGTAAAAAAGTTATAAACTTGTTTCTTCAAATACATTAACATTTGTTAAGAATGTGAGGATGAGAGCGCCACCTTCCATAGTAATCTTACTACACCAGTCCTTCCTACACAGATAAGCCAGAGCTTTAAACTTGAATATATAACGGAATAAGATTTTTGAATGCTTTCTTTACCATTTTGTTCCTTTTAAAGTCCTCTTCCATATGAGATGGATTCCGTGACCCCTGAACTAATGCTTTAACAAACAAGTGGCTATAGCTGCCATGTATGCATGTGAAATGCTGTAATTTTGATGGAGACAAAAATTGTGTATGTAAAATATTAAGAATAGAAGTTATGTAAATGTGTTTTTTGTATTTACTCGCTATTATTTTCAAAAGACTGGGAAAAGTATGTTGAACAGTCTTTGCATCTTTTTTTAGTAGTTGTGTAATCCCAATTTGATTGGGATTGTGCAATATTAGCAAGATTGCAATACTGGGACCATAGTAATTTATTCGATAAACTCTTAGATTATCACTAGTGACAATAGCGCTAGAGCTAGCTTTTGCTGACATTTCCACGAATGATAATGTTATGCCTTTAACATTTATCTTTGTTTTAAATTAAAAGATCCACAACTAAAAGAACATCTTTTATTCAATCACTTACTTTAAACTATCTTTTTTTTCTTTTCGAAGCAAACAATGCTGCACATAACGAGCGACTCCAATGGTTTCAACTTCTCAAAAGACAAAACTGTTCTCATCCATTTTAACAACAGCAACTCCTTCTCCCTTCGCCCCAATCTCCACCTCAAAGATTCCATAATCCCCATTAAAAACAGTTCTCGCTTCCTCGGAATCACTCTCCATTCCAAAAATTTCCTATCTCCTCCACATTAACTCCCTCAAAACAAAATGCCACAAAATCCTCTATCTCCTCAAGGTCCTCTCAAGTACTGATTGGGGAGCAAACCGGCTCACTCTGCTCGCCTTATGCCGCTCCCTCCTCAGATCCAGGCTGGATTATGGCAATTTCATCTTCGCCTCCACCCGTAAATTTTACTTGAAAGACCTGGAGGTCACTAAGAACACTGCCCTAAGGCTTTGCCTTGGTGCCACTCACACCTCTCCTATCACTAGTCTCCACGTCGAGGCCAATGAACTCCCCTTCGACCTCCGATGCATGAAGGCCGGCCTCTTCTTTGCTCTCCTCACCGATCCACGTAACCCTTGCTTCCATTCCATCCGTTCTCCCTCCTTCACCAACCTCTTCAATCTCAACAAATGCATCCCCCCACCTTTTGGGATTTGGATAAACTCCCACTTCTCCAAAGCCAACATCAACATTTTCTCAATCACCAGATACACCATCCCACCTACACCCACCTGGACTTTTCACCCTCCCAAGGTGTACTTTGGTCTTTCCTCCTTTACAAAAGCTCTTCACAACCCAGCCTTCTTCCACTCCAAATACTGCCAACTCAGAAGACATTTCCATGACTACTCCTTCCTCTTCACCGACGGCTCACACAGGAAGGCTCTTCTGCAGTCAGCGCCTCCTGTCCTGGCCTCACCATCTCCTCAAGGCTACCCGATGGCACCTCTATCTACTCTGCCAAGGCAAAGCCATCCTCCTAGCCTTAAACTTCAAAGAACTCTCTATCTGCCCCCATTTTGTCACCTTCTCTGACTCTAAATCTGTCCTCACTGGCATCCTCAACATGCTCTGGCCCAACCCTCTCATTCTACAAATTCTCAACAAACTCCACACTCTCTCTTCCCTAGGAAAGAATATTATCTTCTTCTGGATTCCCAGCCATGTCGGCATCCCTGGCAACGAGAGAGCCAACAGAGCCGCCAACAAAGCTCTGTCAAACATCGCCTCTCTTCCTATTCCACACTCAGACCTTAGTCTCTTCATCTCCAACTACATAAAAAAAAACTTGGCAAAACTCCTGGAATCATGAAACCAGTAACAAACTCCACACCATCAAACCCAAAGTTGGGACCAACATCCCTCTGCATAGTCGCAACTGCAGGGAAGACATCGTTGTCACATGCATCCGCCTCGGCCACTCCTCTCTCACTCGCTCCCATCTCTTATCCGGCTCCCCTACCCCTCTCTGCCCCACTTGTAACACTGATCTCTCCATCAAGCATATCTTCGTAACCTGTCCCTTTTACCAAAAGTCCAGACCTCTTCTCTCCTCACTATCCTCAATCTCAGACCTTTTCGGACACAATTCTTCCTCAAACCTCATTAACTTCCTCTGCAACAACAACCTCTTCCACCACATGTAACTTCCCCTCCCCTAACCCTCTTCCCTTTTCTACACCTAACCTTACTTACCTCCTTTTTTTTTCTTTTTTCTTTCTGTTTTCCCCCTTTTCTCCATTACAAACCTTCCTTTCGTCACTTTTCTAAATCTTACACCATAATTTATTAACACCCTCTTTGCACAATTGACTCTGACTGTCACGGTGTCATTAAGCATCAAACCAAACCAAACCATGATTTTGTGCTCTGAATGAAGATCCAAACAATTAATTTTTAGGACTCAAAGACACTGATATCAAGTGTTCTCTGGAATCAATGAAAATGATACAATTGGTTTCTGCCATTTAGGGAAAATGATGGAATATGAATCATGGCTGAAGAGAGCTCAAACAATGATGCTTCACTTGAATAAAACTGAAAACAATGGTATGGCCTTGGAAGAAATCTAGTCAGAAGATAATCTTCAAGTGTTCAGATTGCAAATGATCATTACAGATAAAAAACTTGGGGATGAATCTTGGTGGGCCTAGGATTTCTGAGGTAGATTATATTGTGTATGAGGATCAAATGAACTCTTAAATTATCCTAGGCATGTTAGAATTGCAACGAGGTGGAGGTTATGCGCTCTAGAGAATGCTAATATTCTAGTTATACAAAAGTTCAAAGTTGAAATTCATATTCTGCGTCGGAACCTCAAAACCTTTGGTTTTCTGGTTTTCTAAAAGGTTTAATACCTTGTGTAATATCAGAATTAAAGGTCTGGGCAGTACATTCACACATTTCAAATTTGCATAATTTACATACTGATAAAAGGGAGTGCTACCCAATCATATACTACAAGTAAAGGGACAAGGTAAATACCTGTTACCCAGAACCCTGTTTAAATCCTCATTAGGTACCCCAAATTCTCCACCCTCTTTGATAGGACTCAAACCCTATCCCCCCTTTAGCTTATGCATTAAATCGGACCTCTCCCATCTCGGCATCAACCCTGCCACTCTCGGCACCTTCTCCTGGCCCACTTTTCCTCCTCGGGCCACCCCCTCCCTTCTATCCACCTGGGCCTCTCCATTCATCACAAAACCCAAATCCACCCTAACCTCTTCATCAATCTTCACAACCAAATCAAAGACCAACTCTCAAATTACACCTCCATCTACACTGATGGCTCCAAGGAAGGCAACAAGACAGCTGCTGCTGCCGTCATCCAAGACATCACCCTCAGTAGCAGACTTCTCGACTACTCGTCCATCTTTTCAGCCGAGGCAAAGGCCATCCTCCTCGCCCTCAACTTTATTGAGTACTCTCCGCTTAACCACTTTGCCATTTTCTCCGACTCAAAGGCTGTTCTTACTTTGCTCAATCTTAAATGGGATAACTTCACATGCCACCTCCTCCTCCGGGAACTCCTTTCGCCCACCATCTGCAGGAAAAGTGTTCTTTTCTTCTGGATACCCAGCCATGCTGGCATCCCTGGCAATGACAGGGCTGATGCAGCCACTAAGCTTGCCCTCAACCTTCCCCTACCCCTTTTCCCAAAACCCTCTCTGACATCAAACCGCTTATCACTTTACTTGTCCGTGACCGCTGACAAACCTCATGGAACTCCCAATTTGATAACAAACTCCACGTCATCTGGCCCACCATTCCGATCAAACCCACCATCAACAACCTCTCTCGTATCGACAACGTTTATTTTACCAGTCGTAGAATTGGTCACACCCACCTCACTCACTCCCACCTTCTTATTGGCCCCAACCCCTTTGCAACAATTGCCATTGCACCCTCACAATCCATCACGTTCTCCTTGCTTGCCTCCTGTACAACCTTCCCAGAGTTCCTCGCTCCCCACAACTCAATTGCTGAGTTCTTCCAGAAAAATCCTCTGGATAAAATTATCTCCTTCCTTCATCATGCTTCCCTTTACAACCATATTTAATTCTCCTCTTCCACCCCCTCTCTCTACTTTGTTTTTGTTTCACCCATGCACCTCCTCTCTCGATCATAGCTTTCTGACTGTTTGTTCTTGAATTTCTCTCATTCTCCCCCTGTTTCCTTTCCTTCCTATCTCTTGAATGATCTGACCTCTCAGGCACAATTTGACCCTCGTTGTCGTGGTGTTGTTAAGCCCTCATCAAACAAACAAACAAACATACAGTGGTGCAATTTGACTGTAATACTTCACTCTGCTACAAATCAGCTGTCCCCCTGGGAAAGTGGTATATTGCCCAACATACAGGGAGTTTATGAAGCCTAACCTAAACCTGTTAGGGTATGAATAGTTCTGCTCCAAAACTGTCAAAGCCTCTTTGTTTGTGGGCATTATATACTTTTCCGTATGACTACACAATGTATAGAGCAATAAAGTATGATGTCTACATAAAAATGTATTGGAATATGCTGTTTTTATTGTGTATGAATTATAACTATATTTTGTTCAATATGGCCTAGATATTTTTTCTATGCAATATCAAAGTGAAAACAGGAAGTAAGGCTTTGACTTGTCCTTGATTGTTTTAGGGACTGTTCAACCTAACAACAGGAAGTCATGTCACTTCCTGCCAAGATGTGCTTCAGGTGCTACATGTACAAGAACAATCTTTTGTGAAGTTAAGTACAAAGTTTAAATGTAAGTTTTGTATTCATTATTTAAGAATTGATTATTGGAATAGAAAATGATTTTTCTGGAATATGCAAATTCTTTAATGGTTCAAGACATTAAAACTTGACACTTTTAGTTTGGTACAGGATTCTCAAAGAAAATACAGATGGCAATAATCAAAAACTAGATATAGTTTTTACATTCTTTCATTAATTTGGTGCTCTTGCCAATTCGCCTGTGCCACATTTACAAAATCATAGACAAAATTATTATTATTAATATTATTATTAATATTATTATTATTATTATTATTATTATTATTATTAGTAGTAGTAGTAGTAGTAGTAGTAGTAGTAGTAGTAGTAGTAGTAGTAGTAAGTAGTAGTAGTAGTAGTAACAGCAGCAGCAGCAGTAATATTATTATTATTATTATTATTATTATTAAGTTTCTTTAGTGTTTTTCATAAATTAGAACATGTCGCCCTCTGAAGTAAAGCAAATCTTTTGATGTGTTTGAAGATCAGTCATCATGTTAACGTTCATCTTAATATAAAACAAGAATGCAATCCACGTAGTTGCTGATCTCATCACCACTTGTCACTTAGCAATGACCTATCCTTCATGTGATTGTGTGTCATTCTGTATATCAGCCTTGAAACTTTGACCTCATAACAGTCACCTTTGACTTTTCCTATCACAGCAAGAATGCAATAGTTCCCATAAGGCCCCCCCATAAATGCAAAATCCTATCCACCATTTACCCCATTCAAGCACTGCAGCAGAAAAGTGAAAATAGGTTTATTACCAGAGGTACCACTTGATATTTGTACTCAAAAGGCTGTGCGGCACAACTTCACCTTACAAGGTACCATGCTACCACTTTGGATCACAATTGACAGTGTACTGTTTATGTTAATATTGGCTCAAATCTCTTCATTTTGGACAAATATTTCACCATTGATTCTTGATTTTTTCAAAAGCTAAACTATCACATGCATATCACAAGTTACACTGCTCTACTCTTTAGGTAGCACGGAACTAATAAGGTATCACTCCGCCATCCAAAAATGAGAATCCTTAGAGAAAAGGCTAATACAAATATTTTCGAGAGGTCCCATTTCATGGGACAGGAAGCTGAGAAGTTGAAAATTTCAGGAATGGTAGAGAAAGGATAGGACTTGACTATGCATATCTAAACTTGATGAGATTTGTTTCAGTAAAAGATTCATGAGGAACTATTTTACCATGGACCCACACCAAAATTTGAGTGATTTGGTGAGGGTGTATAACACATCTTCACTTCAGCCTAAAAAAAGGGCCAAAACCTCTTATTGAAAGTATCCTCATCCGAGAGATATTAGAGGGTTCCTTTTTGGAAAACATCACAAAAGATCCCAAATATATAACATTCTGATACAAAAAGGACCTCGAACTTGACTCTTTCATCAATGGGGAAAATAATTAGTTCCCTGCTACCTGTGTGCCCCATCCACAACTCTAAGTTTGACCTCATAACAGTTCACCTTTAACTTTTCCCATCACAACAATGCAATACTTCCCATTAGCAGTTCGGTTCGTACCGCCGATCGGGTGATGCAATAAGTCCCCTGATTGGGAGACTCACACATGCGCACTGAGCTTACAGTGATATATGGAAGCCGCCATTTTTATTGTAAAGTTTCAGTCATAGACGCTTATCAGTCGCTTAATTAAAGGTTTGAAACAAAAGTTTGCTTTGTTCATGTTCAATTTCGCGAAAGTAAAACAACTTCGTTACCATCACACAGTTATTGCTAAATAATTTTCACAAATCCCCAAGTTCTTTCTCATAATTTCAGAAAACCTTGTTAAAGCGCGACTGCCTAACAGCAACACATAATAAGAATTCATTACTTTTCTTCAAATTTCTCAAAAACCGCACGGTGAATTTTAAAAGCCCACGGTGAAAAGATAATTCATATGCCATTATTTCAAATCGTGAAGAAAGATTTGAACCCTTCGCAGGGGTTGAGTTCCCCGCGCTCGAAATGTGTCTGATTATTATGTTATTCCTATACCAACTTTGAATTTGGATAGATGCATTGTGGGATACTTCTGTAAGAATGCCCTGATCAGGAGAACAAAACTGTTCTTCCGATCGGGGGTACAAACTGGACTGATAAGACCCCCATAATGTGCAAAGTCCCATTCACCTCATTTAAGCACCTCAGCAGAAAGGTGAAAATAAGCTACATTGTCAGTTTATGTATCTAAAGTTTCGTTGATACAAAATTAGAAAGCTGTTGTAATTGAACTATAAGGAATTTACCACTTACTATTTACTAATTACTATTTTTAGACATGTTATTGTTTTTCTCTTTGAATACCATTAGTCTCTATGCCTATCTGTAACATATCGAGAACTGAAGAAAATATAAGATTAAATAGTAACAAAGTTAATAAAAAAAATCAAGTGACTTATCGAAAAGAAAACCAGGTAGTTATTATAAAATTTTGTTGAGGCCTACATGCAATGAAACACTGGTTTTAATATCGATACTCTGTTCTTACATGCTTAGAATTTTTACAATATTTACGTTTCTTCTTCTTTATGAAAATACATGTTTTGATTATTTGCATCTTCAATATACCCATGACATGATAAGAACAACTAAATCCAAATACGTCTGTTCAGGTGTTTTGATTTTGCACTCGGCGGCGCATACGATTTACAGGAAAACTACAAATCGTCCACCTTGCGTACATGGGAGAAGGGACGTTATTTTAAATCAGGATTTAATGGTACGTGTAATGTTATTTCTTTAATGAAAAAATCATGATAAAAATATAATTATCAGGATATTTGACTCAAACCTAGCATTTCTATTGAATTTATAATGTTAATTGCTTCGTACAATTTTGACATGTACTACCGCAAAAGGACAAACTTATGATAAATCACTGCGCCGGACCAAATGAGAAGCTCCGGCGAAAAGGCTTAAGAAATAATTTCTTTGCCAATATGCCACTATACATTATGGCGCTAGGCCTACGTCCACGTTTTGTGCCTCAAAACAAATGATGAACATATCAAATACGACTTAAGACTAAAATGACTAAAACAGATCAAAAAGAAAAAACAAATCAGAACTAATTTGTCTTGGAACAGATCATTGTGACGGGTGCTTCAGTGTTTTTGATATACAGTGAGCCTGCGTGCGCGTAAACGCCTGATAATTTGAATATGCCGCAGTAGAGGGGTACTCTAACGCGGCTGGTTGTTTGTTTACAAAAACATTCGACTTAAGTGGGACATGCGTGCGCAACACTAACGCTAGTCCAAATATACAGTACCTTACGGTCTATGCATAATGCACTGACTACTGGGATTCATACGACTTAAAAATAAAAAAATTAGATTTATTTGTATTATTCATGATACACGGATGTCCTGTAAGTATGCATAATTTTAACATTTCTTTAGTGTAGCACACAGTGGTCGTAAACATTTTCAATTTTGTTGACTTCTCTGTAGAACCCTATAATCGTCAGCGATCCAGACTAGCCTGACGTAACCTGTATAGGCGTAGGACTAAGTGTAGGCTCATATCACAAAAGAACATTGAAATGGCAATGTTCTGTAAGAAATCAATAGAATAAATAGCCGAATATAGTATGAAAAGATAACTGATTAATATCTTTGGCATTTCAAATACATATCTAAGGAAAATATTTTTGAACTCCACATTATTTTGTGTACTTTCCCTTAATTTAGGACACCCCAAATTCCAAGAATTTGACATAAATATATCGAAAAGTTATTTTAACTGTCAGGTATCTCAATTACATAATCCAGAGAAAGAGGTGATTATGTTTCATGAATTGAGCCTTGAATTTCCATTTTTCTCCTTTTTAATTTCATGTGCCATTGGCATCAATCTGAAAACAGGACAAGACTTATCAGTAAAATGGCAAATCTTTAGTTATTTTTCTTATATTCACAAGTACTAATACTACAGTCAAGCAATAAATGAAAAAGTGAAACAGGTGGGCGCTTATTTTACCATAAAATGTTGCTTTTCTTGTACAAAATAGCCTAAAAATGTAATCAAAATCTTTCATTTGGTTCTTATCCAACAGAACAATCCCTGGCTGATCAAAAATTTTCCAATGAGGCTTCAAAAAAAATATAAATAAATAAATACTAGCCCTTTAATTCTGATTTTACACAAGGTGAGCCCATTGTTTTCTAATTCACTGTCAATATTTCTATGACAAACAGTTTTTCAATCTTTACTGTGTTACAATACCCCAAATTCCAAGCATCTGTAATTTTGCAAACAGTGTTAGTAAAAAGAAATTAAATCCATACTAGAGCCATGAAGGTCCACCCCCAGCTTCCTTGGTGTAAGTGGATGAGGGCAAAGTATACTCTGTCAAAAATTCTTCAAATTGATAAACCATAACTAAAAGCTATTTTCAAAATTTAATGGATTAGTTCAGTGGTCATGCAAGTCTTATCTTATATGAAAGAGGACTTCAATTGTAACAAAATAGTTAAAAAAGCATTTAAAAATCTTTTTCTGATGTAAGTTTAAAGTTTGGTATCATTTATATAGAAACGACTGAAATCAAACTAGTTGTGATGTCATAGCCACAGATTTTCAATGTCTTTATGTATTCTATCATATTTTGACCTATGACTTTGGGACTTAAAAACCATGGGATATGTCAGAAAAGTAGTAAAACTGAATCTAGTAAGGGTATTTATAATATACCACCTAAAGAAAGTTTGAAGAAAATAATTTTAACAGTAAAAATTTAAATAAACATTCTTTAAAAACATTAACAATTGTTAAGAATGTGAGGAAAAGGATATTACATACACCAGTCATTTCTACACAGATATGACAGAGCTTTAAACTTGAATATCTCTTAATGGAATAACTTTGAAGGATTCATATTTCAAAAGCTGTTTCCAACGCTATTAGGACTCTGTATATGTTCTAATGTATCTTTGGAGAGGAAAAAGGAAGCTTTTTGAATCTTGACCGGATTCCTCTTCTCAACTATTAAACTTTTCCTCAACTGACTTCTCTTGCTATCCTACAGAAGTGATACAGTATCTTAACGGGATAAGATTTTTGAATGCTTTCTTCACTATTTTGTTTCGTTTGAAATCGTCTTTCATTAAGACTTGCATGACCACTGAACTAAATCCTTTAATTTTGAAAATAGCTTTTTCAATTTCCTAGTTAAGGCTTATCAATTTGATTGATTTCCAAACTAATCCTCTTAAGAATGACGTTGCACTTAGAATTGAAGCTGTTTCTTTATTTAGGTATAAAAGCATGACGATTTTGTAGGTGCTTATGAACCATTGATTATATGCTTGTGGTATCAGTTTTCTATGCAGGAGCTGAATGACTAGAATCCCGATATTAAAGCCCCTGATTCGTGGAAGTGAGACACGTTAAGGAAGTAGCAGTTCATTCTTTCTTTCCGTATCGAAAAATAAAAGTTGAATCAAGGCTGTGACTTCTTATTAGTGTCTGTAATTTACTATAAACACGACTTAAATGATACAGCTTAACCGTTTCCTCATCGTTAGGGGGAAGGAAACGCAACCTGAGATATGTTTGGCAAAGGAACTGGTAATCTCACTTTCAGACGTATCTTTAATAACAAAATAAAACAAAATGCTCATGTCAAGGCTGGAAAAATAAACATTTGGGTGAGCTGACGGTCTTTCTGAAAGCAAGAGATGTTTGTTCTATGAGTGGATATAGAAAGTGTTTGTTCGTTCAGCAAATGTTTGAAAGTGAGAGACAAAAAAAGCTTTGATTTGCATTTATTATTTAGTTTCTGTGCATTTGTGGTTTTGTGTGGTTGTATATGTGTTTTAACACTGTGCAGAATCATTGCTAAGACAACTTGTGTGTGGAGTATTGTTTAGTGTAAGGCCTAGATTTTCAAGGTGAGATCTTATCCTTGTTTGACAGCTTTTAAGTATTTTATTAAATTCATACTTGTATTTAATTAAAGTATCGATTAAGGTTCTACATAGAGTACAAAGAATTTCAGATTTGAGCCTTCTAAGTTACAACTTTTGCTATACCTTACATGTTATGCTCTTGCCAATTGTGTGACTCACCCCTATACCCACAGACAAGGTGAGTCATTGCACCAAAGTAGGTGGACAAACATGTACATTGATGCTCCCTCAGTCACTTAGGTGACTGACACTTTTTTAAATGACTTACCCCAAGGTCAATGGGTCTGAAGTAAATTAATCCACCCCAGAGTCACTCTGGTGACTGACAATTTGGTTCAATGACGCACATGTGAGTCACTATTTTTTATGTCAATGACTCACCTTTGACTGCCATTGCTGGGGGTAGTAGGGGTGGGTCATGCAATTCACAAGCACATTACATTCTAATGCATTTTAACTCCTCTTAAAAGAAGCACTGTGCCAAAGAGAACTTTTACTATGGGATTCTGACTTCTTGGAATATTTTAATACATCTCTTACACAACATACAGTAGTAGTGAATGTCCCCATGACATGGAGATTCAAAATCCAGGCTCTGATCTAAACAAGGGTAATTACGACATAATTGTTCTTTCCATGATATCAAAAATACCATGACCAACATATCGTGATATGTCATCTCACATGTAAACTGAATATTAAAACAAAAACCTGTAAAACAGAATTTCAGAAATGTTTCAAATGAATAAGATTTTAACTGAATATTTGCAGCAAATCTGATTCTTTTAAGCTTCCTTCCTTAGAGATCTTAAATTTTATGAAAAAATTGAGATCTTCACGCTGAAACCCAAGCAGTTTTCTGAAAAATAATTATCACAACAGAGATATTGCAATGTGGTGATAATTTTGTCCATGATTGTCCATTTTTGCCCATATCGTAACAGCCCTAATCTAAATTTTACCTAGAGTTATAAAATTTCTAAGGAGCGTTTGTATTGTCATGACCCGCGCATAAAATCCCTGTAATGCACAACCTTGAGTATTTAATTCAGTCCATTTTTACAAGAGGTGAATTTCTTAAAAAAGCGAAAAAATGTATTTAAACTTTTTCCGTTTATCATTCTTTTTTATGCATTTTAAACAATCTAACACCGTAACGTAAATTTTATAAAAAGATTTATGTTTTGGCATCTTGTTTATATGTGTATTAACCCTTACTCTACCAGCACTTTTTTTGAAAATGCGCTTGGGAGGCGGGGTCTAAGATGGGCCACCCAAAATGGTGATAATATCGCCGCGTGGTATAGTAAGGCTTAAGCACATGCTGATTATTAAAGGATTCTCTGTCTTCCGAGCAGCAGAGTCAGGCTTGTTTCACTTCAGTGACCCAGTGGGCCACCCACCGGGACCATGCTGCATATATTTTTGAGTTGGACACGTGTTGCGGGTTGATTAACCCTTACTCTACCAGCACTTTTTTGAAAACACGCTTGGGAGGCGGAGTCAAAGATGGGCCACCCAAAATGGCGATAATATCACCACGTGGTATGTCTGATTATTAAAGGTTCCTCTGTCTTCCAAGCAGCAGAGTCAGGCTTGTTCCACTTTAGTGACCCAGTGGGCTGCCCACCGGAACCATGCTGCATATATTTTTGAGTTGGCACACTTGTCGCGGATTGATTAACCCTTACTCTACTAGCACTATTTTGAAAATGCGCTTGGGAGGCGGGGTCAAAGATGGGCCACCCAAAACTGTGATGATATCGCCATGGTAGAGTAAGGGTTAAATGCACAGTGTAAAGGACTTTGCACTCATATGAATGACCCTCCTAAAGTTGGGTCATTCCACTCTGCCTAAACTCCTTTGCCCCGTGCATAAAATATGCATATAAATGCTCCACCTCAACATTATTCTTTAATAATTTCAGAACCCTAGATCAAGGCTTCTTAATTAATTTTTCCACTGGCCATCATTTCACAACAACCTCAGGCCGTGGGCCAATTGCATGACAAAACCAGCATCATGTGACAAACAAAACCCGTCAAAACAATCTCTGAATACCAACAAGCTGAGAGCGCGCACGATAAGATGTATGTATGCCAAATGTCAATTCTCTTATCAGCCTTCCTTTGACAAGCCGCGAGTCTGCCTATTTTATAATGGAACTAAAGATAACATTTTGCTTAATAAGCCGCGATGTTATAGTGCGTAGACCTGCCTACTAGGAAAAACCAAACATAAACAAGTCTTTGGGGATTTTTACCAATCTAATTTTTTTTCTCGCTAAGACTATTGTTCGCGGGCCAGAGTGAATTGTCTGGCGGGCCAGATTTGGCCTATTAAGAATCGCAGCCCTAGATCAACCACGTAGTTTGCTGCACACTCTATGCTGCGAGCTTTAAAGTTAGAAATGGGAGGGGGAATGTTGAACCGTTTCATGATGCGAGTTCCCGAAAAGTGTAGAAAAGAGTCATAGGGCTATTCTACTACCCCCGGCGTCGGCGTCTGGTAAAGTTTTGGTCAAAGGTTTCATAACTTAAGTTATGAATGGTGTACATACATGTGACTTGGCCTTGGGGGTAGAGGACATGCCTACTAATAAAATGAGCATGATTGGAGGGTTATGTGTACATACTAATTAGCTTATTTGCAAAACAATGAAGATATTTGTCAGGTTAAAGTTTTGGTTAAACTTTTGGTTAAAGTTTTCATAACTTATGAATGGTATACATTCATGTGACTTGGCATAGGGGTAGAGGATATGGGTACTCTTCAAATGGGCATGATTGGGGGGTTGTGTGTGCATACTAATTAGCTTATTTACATAACAATGAAAGTATTTGTCAGGTTAAAGTTCTGGTTAAATTTAAGTTATGAATGGTGTACATTCATGTAACTTGGCATAGGGGTACTGTTCAAGTGAGCATGATAAGGAGTTGTGTGTACATTCTAATTACCTTATTTGCATAGCAATGAAAATATTTATATCTATGATATCTCTTAAATTAAAGTGGATGTGGGGATTTTTTTGCACAAATGATCATATATGTGAAGAGCATTGTTTACACTTAATGTTGAGGTGAAGTGTGCATATTAATTAGGTTATTTGCATAACAATAGACTCATACAAAAATAATTTAAATCATAAGTGCATAACTAAAGTTATGAATGATGTACATTCATATAACTTGGCAAAGGGGTAGAGGACATTGATACTGTTCAAATCAGCATGATTGGGGGAGGTTGTGTGTGTTTACTAATTAGCTTCTTTGCATAACAATGAAAATATTTTTATCTATGATATCACTTAAATTAAAGTGAGAGTGGGGATTTTGTCTACACAAATGATAATATATATGAAGAGCATTGTCTACACTTATTGGTAAGGTGTAATGTGCATATTAATTAGGTTATTTGCATAACAATAGACTCGCATAAAATATTTAACCTTAGATAATAACTTGGTACTTTTTACATGGTAGAGGACATGGGGACTGTTCAAATAAGCATGATTTGGGATTATGTGTGCATACTAATTAGCCTATTTGCATAACAATAAAAATATTTGTATTTATGATATCTCTTAAATTGAAGTGGGAGTGGGGATTTTGTTTTACACAAATGATCATATATGTGAAGAGCAGACTCTACGGTCAATGTGCATGTTAAGTAGGTTATTTGCATAACAATAGACTTGCATACAAAATATTTGACCTGAGATAATAACTTGCTATTTTGTTTAGTGGTAGAGGGCATTGATACTGTTCAGTTGAGCATGATTGGGGATTGTGTGTGCATAATAATTAGCCTATTTGCATAGCAATGAAAATATTTGTACAGTATATGTGGTATCTCTTGAATTAAAGTGGGCATGATGATTTTGCTTAAACAAATGATCATACAGTATATGTGAAGAGCATTGTTCACACTTAATGGTAGGTACAGTGTGCATTTGCTGCAATGTATTTGTCCTCATGAATAGCAATAAAAATGTTTGTCTTGCCCTGAATAAAGAAGCAAATAAAAGTGTTCTCCTTTCTAAAGAATGTTAAATTAGGAGTTTGGGAAATATAAAAATAGGCAGAATGTTGGGTAGAAGATGACATGATGATAAAGTAGCTGAAGGAATTAGGATGAGGTCATGTGGGACAGGGTGGAATTGTATGTAGGGCAGGGTGCGATGGGATGTTGGTCAGGATGTGTTGGCATGTTAGACAAGGTGGATTGGTGTGTAGAACAGGGTGGGTTGGCATGTGGAACAGGATGGGTTGGTATGTGGAACAGGATGGGTTGGTATGTGGAACAGGGTGGGTCGACATGTGGGACAGGGCGGATTGGCATGTGGTGGGATCTCTGGATTTTAGTTGTGATGGCATGTGGGTCATGTACTGTAAGTGGTGGAATGACATACAGTATCTGGTTTTCAGGTGTGATTGCATGGAGTATAGACGTGGGATGACATTTGGGACAGGTTGGGATGATATTTGGGACAGGTTAGGATGGAATGTGGTACAATCTGGAATATGCATTATTAGCGGTGAGGGGATTTGTATCATTTCCAATGTCTAGTTTGTCATACGTTAAGCACTATTGTTTCGCATAATTTTGCTTTAATGTTATTGTACATTTTCATGTTGCTTGACTTTGCTTGACACATATTTTCTTAAATTGGAAGTTGCATTACAATCCAAGATGTAGTTCTGGGAATGTGTTCGGGCTGGGGGAGGGTACAGGTTGGAAAGGGGCATGAATGGCATTCTTTCATCGACATTGTCAAGTCAGAGCCTCTCCTTTCTTTGTTATTAAATTGATAAACTAAAAGAGGTGTTGTAGTTATAAAGACTGCTAGGCTTTACATGTTTTCTGAGTTACTGGGTGAGGTAAACTTGAGCTTTTTTGTCTTAAATTATCTGGGAAAACTCAAAGATATTTTGAAGCTTGTAGTGCAAATGAAAATGTAAGTGCATCTTTCAAAGCTCAAGTAATTTGAAATCATCTGCCCCTGCTACCCTATTTCTGTATATACTTTTCACTATAAGCCCATTCTCTATACTAGCTTTAAATAGTTGAGCACACTGTCCTTTTGACAGTTCTAGTTCTATTGCTTCTTTATTTATTTGTTATGAAGTATGATCTGAGAACAAGTTGGGTCAGTTTATGAAACATGCATCCTCTCTAGCAATCACTTACCTACATGTACTGTAGCAGCTTTCTTCTAGGTGCTACGATTTATCATCTGGTATTCTGAAATCGTGCCAAAATATCCATTGCTTTTCATGCTGTTTATAGCACTTCTTGTATTCAGGAGAAATTTACAATCGGAGAGGAACTAATTTCATTCAAGAGGTGTATTGGAAATAATCAGTAATAAACAAGGGCGGACTGGCACATAAAAAAATCTACTGGTCCAGGTGGAGTGACCGGCGTCTTAAACTGACCTTACCATGCAAAAAATGATCCAGCGTCATGACGCTTATGAATCATTCATTCACATAAAGCATACAAATAATTTCATGGAGAAAAAAATGTATATAAACTAGTTCAATGCACCAGTGGCCAAACTCTAAGTTATGGGTAAGAGTCATCGGGACCAGCATCTCAGACCGCCCTGGTCACAAATGTACCTTTCCAGCAAGCCACAACTTTTCGGGGTGCCATTGTTTTTAGTTATCTAGGTCTCCTCTTTGGCTCTTCCAAAAAAGCTCAAGGAATGCTGACTTTCCGATCTATGGACAGATAGCAACAACACTGAATATACCACTCTTGAATTGGCAACCAACCATACAGGTCATTTAATAGTGTTAGTCTGCATAGGAAAAAACCAAAATTTTGTTGATTTTTCATTCTTATTTAAAAATTGCAAGATGAATTCCTTAACAATCCATTCCCTGCAAAAAAAAAGTATTACAAAACTTTACTCCTTAAGCAAAAAATCAAGGGAACTTTTTTAGGAATTTCATGTGTCAAAAAAATAAAATTCCAGTCATTTTTTATTAGCAAAATCAAGTCAAATCAAACCCATGAACAAATTTGGGGTGAAAATACTCTTTCATAAATATTTTGACTGTTATCTCAATAAATTTAATAAAGATTTAAAAACAGCTATTTTCAAGCCTAACATGGCTTCCAAAGTACAGTAGCTTCAAGTTTTGCTTTTTATTTGCTCATATTGTGGAAAAGTTTAAAAAAATTGGGTGGAAATAGATTTCATGACTTGTCCTTCTCCTTAAAAATTTGTTGGGGCAAATCATAACCACAAACTTACTGTAGCAAATAGTGAGACCACTTTATCTCAAATAAAATAACCACACAATAAGGACTTCATCCATTGCTAATATGATACTCAGCACCAACTTCCACAACAACTAAGGTTTTCAGAATAAAAAAATAAAGAGGAAAAATCAGAGTCGACCTGGTTATTTAGCAGGTCGGGTCTAAATGTTTGAAAATTTAAGGAGCAGAACAACTAATGTAAAAAGGAATTTCCCTTGCAATAATTAAGAATTTTTATGACCAAGGGTTGGTAAGTTTTCAAGAAAGAAGCCAAACATCAACCAAATTTGAGGTTTTTCCAATGCAGCCTAACACTAATGACCCATATGGTTGCCATTTCAAGAGCCATATACTTGTCACTGGTCATCGCCCATGTACAGGTATCTGCAAGCACCAGCAATATTCACTAATCTAGTTTTGTTGTGATGTCATGTCCATTGCTAGGTTTTTTTATGAGGTCAGGGTCAGCTGTGAAAGTCCACTGATATTTTATAAGGTCACAAAGTATTAACTGACCTTGAAAAGCATCTTCAAATGGATATTTGAGCCTCTGTATTTATGTTATTACTTCTTTGGAGTTCCAGGTGTGGACACTTGGGAGTTGGAGAGCCTTGTAAAATAATTTTTGTTTTTTAATATTTTTTATTATCAAATGTTTGATTTATTCAGGAAGCTGATTGGCAGGAGAGATGAAGAAGGTGGGCTTGATTCCTCTACCCAGGGGCATCACCCCCACCCATTCCCCTCAATTTTTTAAGACTGGTGGGTGAAATTTGAGTTGATAGTCGGTAAATCTGGTATCAGGTACCGAATTTTGATTATTAACTTTTTTACAGGGTGGAAGCTTTTTTTTTAAATTGGATGCTAATTTGAGGCCATCAGTAAATCTTATATTTTACACCCCTTCCCAGTCAAAATGGTTTACTAACGCGCCTGCCTCTGCCCCTCTCCCAGGAAGACTCTATCATGTGTGCAACTTAACAATGAGGGAGGAGAGGAATATATGGGGACTAAGTAATATGAGTAAGCATGGTAAAGTACAGGCTTGTGTATACTGAGTGATTTCTGCAACTTTTTAAATTACAACTCCCAGATCCTCAAGAAGTTTCCAATGTAAAGTGCTTTGAGTACACACCATGCATAGAAAACCCTATATAATAACTAATTATTATTAGGTTTTGTCAAAAAGTTGATCAAACTACATATGATTTACTTCCCCCTTCCCTACCACAGAATAGGAAGATCCATTTCTACAATGTCAGTGACCTTTGCAATAAGGCAGCCAAGACTAAACCTCAAGAGTTTCAGTCAGGAAATCAAGTTTTAGTTTCACAATAAGTTATGACGAAACTGAGAGAGGGTTTAAAAGCAAATTCCATCTATACTAACCAGTCTGCCCTTCCTTCAACCACATTGCTTGGTCAAGAATTGCTCTAATGTTTATTTGGTTTTTCTGCAATCTACATAAAGCAAAAGAAAAAAAAAAGCTCAACGTTTCTATTTCATTCTGCCTCCTGCCTCGTTTAACATAAAAAATGTGGTGCCCTTAATTTTCAGATATACCTAGAAGTTTTGTTGTGTGTGATAGCCAGGTCTTTCTTTAATGATAGCCTGTTAAGAAATACCTTTTTACAGCTCTAGTAAAGTTTAAAGATGGTGTTATTTTTGTTTATGACTTACGGAGCTGGAAAAATCTACAGTTCTGGCAGTTATAGCTGCGGGAAAATCTGAAATTTGCAGGGGAAAAAATGTATATATATTTGTATGATTATTTGTTTTAAGGAGGGGGGGAGGATTTTTTTGAGTAAACAACAAGATATGTGGTAGATATGTGCTCTTAAAACGTCCCCCATGTCATTGTGCGATGAAACGTACAGTACATTAATTGTGAAAGAGGGAAGTATATCAAGAAGTATTTCACTACATATATATTAATTCTGTTGCGATTTTTTGTGGGAAAATTTTTGACACCTTTATTCAGAACCATCGGAAATTTTATAATGAATTCGAACTCTGATGACTTATGTTCCAAGTTACAAAGTCTTATAGCATTCAAGATGTTTGCAGTTGTAGTTTTCAATTTGTGGTGGGCTCCCTGATATAAAAAAAATATTTTGGGCCCTGTTTGTACTCTCTCAAATTATTCCATTTTCAACATCACTTTCATAGACAGGACTTGAGGAGGCACTTGGCCCCCACTTTTTCCGAATTTGTATCTTTCATATGGTGATTTTTTTCCATGGTACCATGATTTTGTGGTTCCCCCCCCCCCCTACACTTTTGACTTTGCTCCCCACTTTTGGTAGGCAAATCCTGTCCCTGATCAGCTTTGTTTGATTTAGTTAAAATTCTCTGGTACAACTGACCTGAGATGTCAAAGTGCTGCAGGAACCAAATCTTATGAACCAATTTCAGCTTTACCATAATTATATACAAGCCCATTGACACTGTTTACTGTGTGCATCATAAATTAATGTTAGTGGTACCCCTCCTCCGACAGTTGGGAGAAGTGGATCAATGGTTCGATGGCGCTCACCGTCCCATCGAATGAGGGCATTAAAATGGCGGCAGGAGAGTCATCCCTGCCTGATTCTCTGAATGAACACTATTCGAAAAGGGAAGCTGAAAACTCGGTGTTCATTTTACTTCTTGCCTCGGTGGTCCAGTCAAGTTCATGGTGCTGATGCTCAAGCTGCTGCCTGAGAATTTGACAGGAGCACAATATGTATGGCCCTTCTGACAACTAGGAAGTTAGTTCTAAATTAGCGCCTTATAAATGTTAAACATTGTTATTGTCTCCCCCTTTATTCATATTTGTAAGTCAAAGATTGTACACTTAGGAGTCAGATAACCAGAAGAGATAGAAGTAGGTCTAAAGCAATCTCTCTTTGGTGCATTGATTAGAAAATTCCATTGAAGTTCGCTTGTTTTTCAGTGCCAATTATAATTGTATAGGTTAGGGTTTGGGTGAAACTTCCCAACATAAAACAGCAAGACAAAACTCGAATGTTGAGCCTTTGGGGTAAAAGGGGATCGAAAGGCTCCTAAAAGTGTAAAATCAAAATAGGTAATTACAAATCTATGAAAAATGTCATGAAATCAGCCTATAAACCACAAAAAATAAAGGTTTCATTTTAGAGTGAAATTTTCTTCAAAATGTTCCCCAGAGCATTTTGAATCCATTTGCATATCATGCCTTGTGTCATGTGTCTTTTTCTCACAAACCATGGACATTCTTTCATGTCTTGTTGAAATTCAAATACTGCCATCACTTTGATGTTTGTGGTGGATTTGGTAAACATTTGTCTGCGTTTTATTCAGGTTTAGTGTAGTGTCTTGACTTTTATTAAAGAACACAAAAAGATGAACAAAATCGTGAAGCAACTTCTGCAAGATCAGGAAATACAATTACTAATGTCCCAAATACATGTAGGTATGAAATTGGTAGAAAATCTACTGTTAACGAGAGTAGTGTTAATTCCCTCAATCTCTTAACATTTGTCACTGTTGTTTCATTATTGAAAATTGATCAAACTGTGAAAGGATTAGTTCAGGGGTCAAGCATGTCCATCTTGTATGAAAGAGGACTTTAAAAGAAACAAAATGGTGCAGAAAGTATTCAAAAATCTTATTCCATTAAAGATTAGTTCAGGGGTCAAGCATGTCCATCTTATATGAAAGAGGACTTTAAAAGAAACAAAATAGTAAAGAAAGCGTTGAAAAATCTTATTTCGTTAATGAGATATTCAAACTTAAAGTTTGTTATCATGTGTGTAGAAATGACTGAAATCAGACTAGTTGTGATGTCATAGCCTCAGACTCCTCAAAGTCTGTGTGTACAGTATTCTATAACATTGTGACCTGCAGTTTTGTGGCTTAAAAACCATGGGATATGTCAAAAAGTAGTAAAACTGAATTTAGGAAGGGTATTTGTACCATACCACCTGAATAAAGTTCGAGGAAAAGTAAATTTAGTAGTTAAAAAAATTCAATAAACTTTCTTTAAAATACATTAACAATTGTTAAGAATATGAGGATGAAGATGCCTTATTGCCATAGACTTACAATACAGAGAAGACAGAGTTTTAAACTTGAATATCTCCTTAATGGAACAAGATTTTTGAATGCTTTCTTCACCATTTTGTTACCTTTGAAGTCCTTTGTCATATAAGGTGGACATGCTTGACCACTGAATTAATCCTTTAAAAAAAAGTTTCTTCTTCAAAATTCTCCTTCATCTCCTTTACCTGTCTAATATTTGGCAATAAGTTGCCTGGGTCGTTATCCATAATGGCCAGGTGCGATAGGCAGTGTCAAGTCAGAATTGTCAACTCTTTACTTTACATTTCATTGAGTATGATGTGAGCTACTGTAGCATTCTGTCTTGTGAATACATTCTAACAAAAAATAACTTGACCTGCAATCATGTCTTGACCCTTTTCCCCCTTCTACCCCATTTCAATGTTGGGACAGTTGGACCTGCAACTTTTAACATTCACTTCCAACATTGAAGTGGGGTACAAGGGGTGGAGAAAAAGGGTCAAATACTTTTGTCCATAGCTGTGTGATAGCATCATAGGCATAGGAACCAGGGAGGGGGAATGTTCCCCCAATGTTGCAGTGACCTACATGGTGCCCCCTCATCTCCAAGTCCATTTTATACCATTGAACTAGTGTTGTAGCATATCTTTGTGCCCCCACTCCCCATTGAAGAACATGTTCCTATGCCAATGGATAGCGTACCTGTATCAGTATATTATTCAGCAGGCTCATATACTGTAATTATTAAGATTCATATTCATAAGAATGTTTATTTATTTTAAATCCGGCTGTGTGTTATTCATGTCTCTGAGTTAGTTTCATTTCCTCTGTGGTTTTTCTTGCAGGTTTTAACTAAGTGGTTGACACTGTAATTCTAAGGTGGGTTTTCAATCTCAGAGGTTTTTGGCCTTTGAATGAACATTCCAAATTCAATAGATTTTAGAACAAATCAAAATAACCCATGCATTTTATTTCCTATTGAAAGTGTTTGTTGAATAACCTCAGAAAAAAAGCTTGTGCTAAAATTGTTATTCTTACCATTGCTGACTAAGGAAGTAAGTGCTGTTTGTGAACTTATGGTTTTATACAATGTGTATGGAACATGTGATACACTAAGCTACACTGAGGCTTCAGAAGGCTACCTGTGGAATTCGCTGTAAGCTTAGCGTTGTATCCTTGATGTACGTGTTGCTTAAATATATATTCTAAATTTGAAACCAAAGTTTGTGTAGAAAGAAGGAAGGGTCACCAAACTGGTAAATGGGAATAGAAAAAAATGGTTTCATTTTCTGTTTTCGTAACTTTATTGTCCTTTTCTATTTACAGGTGTGGGAGTAAGAAAGTTTGATAAAAAGATTCAGATTAATAAAGGCTGTTGTGTTGACTCAACCGCTTCAAAGAGGCTGAACTGGGGAGAAATGTGTAAAGAAACACCTCATCGATAAAGAATTTTATGACATTCAGCTCTTTTGATCAAAAGTATTTCTGTGAATAAAATTGTGCCTGAGCCTGACAGAGGAATCTTTAGTTTTAAAAATGATGTCATGCAAGAGGACAAACAGATGAGAGCTTAAAGATAGTAAGAACAACTCAACTAGAGGCTGATTAAGCAACCAATCATTGAGGGTCACAAGGTAATGAAGCCGCTTCGTGTCCCAGCAAGCAGTATGTCTGGTGAGTTTTTTCAATTTTGTTTTCAAAATTTGCAATTTCATACTTTCTTAATAGATATTTTATTTTAATCTTGTAGAAGAAATTTTGCTGGATTAAGTGATGAAAAAAGAAAACAAATGTAAAAAAATGCTTTTAGATATAACTATTTACTTCAAGTTATATCTTACCTTCCATGCTATAAATATGCAATCTGGTCCAATAACCTGATTCTAACACACTTAAAATACTTAAAAAGGTAGTTACGTGCCCAGCCCTGGCCTCCATAATACCTCTTAACATCCCTCACTTCTTTTCAGTGCATTGCTGTCACAACATCACTGGAACTAACAATTTTCATCCTTGCAGCTCCTGCCATGCAGGTTTTTATGCTATTTGGCAGGTTCTTCTAGCCGTTTTAAGTCACCCGAGGTAGACGAAGTGGCCATGGCCCGAGGAGGGGGAGGGGGGCACTTCCATATTTGGGGTATATGTATATGTGCCGCCCGAGTGGGTGCCTTTTTTCATCATTTTCATAGCGCAGGTCCCAAAAGTGAGGTTTTACAGTGTTAATTTTGTACTGCTGGTCCATTTTTACAATATTTTTGTTGAATACTTATACTGCAGGTATCAATATTGACGTCTTTCATTCTGCGAGTATCAAAATTGTATAATTTCATACTGCGTACCAAAAATCTGTCATACTGCAGGTTTGTTTTTTGGTTGGTGGGCTGCACACCCCCTACCACTTTTAGTATGAAGTGCCCCCCCCCCTTCCCCCCGGGAGCCATGGGACCAGGAGATATTCAGTCCAATCCACAAGACTTTCCCCATTAAGATACACTTAAGTTAGTGCTTTTGCTTCCATTTGTAAAAACGGATGGCTAGTGCGAGAGAGTCCCACTCCCGCGGCAGATGTTTTTAGTCCATAGAGCACCTGGTGTGCTTGTTTAGAGACCCCAGTCCCTTGGGTTGAAGTGGTTTTCACCCTAGGCCCCACCCTACCACGAGGATAGCCTAGCATTATACAGTGTATTAACATGTTAGGATGTCTTCAGTACAGGCTCTCGTATGCATAAGGCCAACTTTTCTTTTTGATGTTGGTGCATGCACAAGAGGTCGATGACTCCACAGGGTGAATGAGGAGTCTGCTCAGCCAGCTCCAAGGAGCTACAGTTATTACAAGAGAGCCTATATATTATTTTACGTTACCATACAGAGCATGAGTTCATACCTTTTGCATATAAATAAGACAACATTTTTATTTTATGAACTCGATCAATGTGGCCCCCGTATTAGAAAGAATCTACCTTTTCTTTTTATCTCCACAGACAACAAGATCACAGTGATTTGTGTTTTCTATGCTATCCCTGCTCATTTAAAGATTTTACATTTCGTGCATTTTCTCAGGTTTGAACATTTTTTAGATGTAAGTCTATCTGATTCTTTTTTCTGGTGTACTAAATTGCTGTGGCTTGCCTCGTACCATGTTTGACGTCTTCTGCAGTTCTGTCTTGCCCGCGTAAGGGTTATAAATTCATCCCTGTAGGGGAGCTTTGGTATAAGTTATACATATATATATTTCTTTTCAAACGTCAAGAGGCGCTTCACGTTATATATATTATGTCTCAATATAGTCTCTCAGAGTTTTCTGCTTACACCATGACTCGACGCTACTGAGACACGGAGGTCTGAGGCAGCAGTCAACTTTGTTAACTTATAATTATTTACACCCTGGTTCCCCTCTTAACTCGCTACTGAGTCGGCAGGGCCACGGGCAGAGGTCTGTCAGACGTAAGTTATTTATGGAACTATATTGATTAGCTAAGTTGCGTTTTAATAACGTAGATTACAATAAACCACACAATACTAGTGCCCACGTCTCGACGATACTGAGTCAATGGGGCATAGGTAGTGGTGGGTGACTCCTTTTTACACCACTGTGGACCACGGTTCCTTGTAGGGACTGGTAAGGCCACAAAGGGCGGCGTCCTAAGTGAGTTACAAGTAATTTTACAGCTTGCTGTAGAGCCTCTAGATTACTTCCACGGGTCCGCTTGGCTCCGATGAACGGCTCTGTACGGCTCCACGGCACAGATTTACGGGCTTGTGATACGGCTTTACTGGTTCGTTGCATGGCTCCGTACGGGTGCATGCAGCTCTGTTTCCAAGCTTTACAGGTCCATACGACTCTGGTGAACGGGTCCGTATGGCTCCATAGTATATCAACGGGATAATGTACAACGTACGATAAACCCAGAAGTAGACCCGTTAGCTACGAGCTACGCGGTCAAGTGATAAGAAAAGAATCTCCACAGGAAGTATAGCATCATGAGAGCTATTTTCTTCTTGTCATGTAGCCATCAGCTACGTATTTCCACAGCCGTGCAAACTACCATAGTTAATTGTTTGCATTGAACTATCACTAGTATCATGGACATGGATGATAGGTCCCCAAGTGTCGGTGCGTTATGCACCCACGATGTCCCACGATGCATTGCATGTAAGCGCTTTATTAAGTTACGCTCTGGAGACATCCATCTCACATGTTACGCGTGCAGATTGTGCTGTGAATCGAAGCAGTGCGTTCTCTGCAGTGACTGGGATCAGGCTGCGTGGCTGGAGCATAGACTCCACCACGATCGGCACTTGCAAGAGTGGTTGAGAGGGTGGAGAAGCGGCAGTCGGACGTAAGTGTACGCTCATGCGTACGTCTTTAATGCCGGACTCTGCAGCAGAGCCCAGCACTTCCCAGGCTTTCATTCCATGAGTACTGTCCTCACCTGAGCGAGGCAGGCCCCTTCACTAGAGACAGGGAGTGGGATAGTAGACTGAAAAGAAGAAGAAGTCAATGGTATGAGTCTTCTTCACTCTCTTCTTCCTCTTCCTCGCCCTCCCATGAGCCCAGGCGGAGGCAAAGGAAGCGACATGGGGAACCCCTGGAGGATGCCTCCTTTATGGACACACTCATGTAGACGCTTGAGACTTTGGTTTCCCAGGTGATGGAGCAGAGGCTGCCACCTCCCGCACCTCGCTGCCCAGCAGCTGCCACTGCCGAGGTGAGGCATCCCCCCGATCTTGAGGTCTCGGAGGAGGATGCCCTCGACATCTACCCCTCTGGGTAAGAAGTTGACCTCATGGACAATTTGGAACCACCTGTGAAGCCTCCGGACACTCCAGGGCACCGGACCACCCCCTTCCAGAACGGGAGATTCCTCCCGCCTCCCCAGTCTAAGTCGTCCCCAGTGCCGCCTTGCTAACACAGGCCGTACTGGATAGGACCCCCATACCCTGCCGGATACTGGACGAGGTCCTCTTTCCACTGCCTCCTCCGTGGACCCCCATCCCCGCTACTGGGTGAGTAGATTTCCTGGCATAGGAGATTAAGCTGGATGTAGTGGAAGCACAGATTACTCACTACAGCCCATAGGGAAGCTAAGTCGGCGGCTGAGCAATTTCACATTGATGCCCGCTGGACCAGGACCCCTCTACAATGAAGATATTGACAAGGCCATTCGCAACCAGCCTGCTGCCTACCAGGCATTCGTAGGCACCCCCTCGATCCCGGATGGAGTATGGCAACTCATCCGCCAGCCCGCCAGCGGCACCCCAGCAATGTCAAGCTCTGCAGCCAGGGCCAATAGGTTTATTGACTCTGCGGTCCAGCGGAGGGAAGAGTCTCTCAAAGTTGTTGACCGGGCCTTACGGCGGGGCTTTAGGTACCAAGCTCTCGCCGTATGGGTGACTGAGGGGTTGGACTCGGTCCTGTGTAGATATTTGCTGGCCGACATCATCCCGATGACCACACCTTTGTTAGCCGGGCTTTCGAAATTGATCGACACATCAGTTGACCAACTTGTCCGAGCCTCTACAATGGTGGCCATGGAGAAGCGCGAGAATGTTCCCCCCCTCCTTGGTCTCTCTAAAACCACACAGGCGAACCTTCTGCGGATGCCGACGGAAGGCCTGGACCTCTTCGCAGGTCACTTCCAATATGTCCTGTCGTGCCAGAACGGCCAACAGGATAATCTTAGGAAGCTGTTGGCGAAGGCGAAGCCTTTATCATCTCCATTCACATGTCGCCGGGCCCCAGTCTTCGCAAGGGGCTTTCGCACGGCTACCCAGCGGCGGGCTCCACATCGTTGGTGTGCGACAGCGGTGAAGCCCAATACAGCTTCTTCCACTCACCCAGGAGTCAACTTCATGGACCGTTGGAGTGAAAATGGCAGAAAGCGGTCAACGCTCCTTCCCGTCTGCATGCAGAGTGGGTGCCTCTTTCTCACAACGGTGGAGATAGGGCAAGGGGCAGCACCTTTGACCCACCGCGATGCCCCCGCTGATGGGCGGTCAGGTCGGGGAATGGCTGGGGAAATTCACTGAGACATGGGAGAAAGTCACCACAGACAAATGGGTGCTAAGAACCATTCAGCAGGGCTACCATCTATAGTTCACAACCCCCCCTCCCCCCCTGCCTTAGGGAGGGGTATTTTGCCCCACCCCATGCCTTGCTCGGACATCCATGCTGAGTTGTTGAGAACAGAGATCTGAGAATTGTTGGCAAAGAACGCCATCACTCCGATCTCGAATCAACCCAGGGACCTTGTAATGTCCACGTCCTTCCTGGCCTCCAAAAAGGGGAACAAGTGGCGCCCAGTCATTAATCTAAGACCACTCAACAAATTCATTCCTCCGCTGAAGTTCAAGATGGAGACACTTCACTCCATCCTCCCTAAGTTGACAATGGGCCTGTGGGCCACCTCTGCCGACCTCGCAGATGCTTGCCGATGCACGAGGAACACAGGCGATTCCTGGCATTCCAATTGGAGGGAGTCACGTACATGTTCAGGGCGCTACCCTTCGGGCTATCGACCGCCCCCAGGGTTTTCACTCAGATAATGAGGGTTCTTGCGACCTTTCTACAAAAGCAAGGCTTCTGAATCTTTATGTATCTAGACGACTGGCTTATCATTGCAGAACACACAAGCGTAGCCATAAGAGTGGCTCAGAACTTAAGGTGAGTTATCAACCTCGCCAAGTCCAGTCTAGTTCCTTCCCAAACTCCCACATTTCTGGGAACAATCCTGGATTTCACACAAGGTTGTATACGACCGACAAAGGAGCGAATCCTAGCTGTGAAGGCAGGAGCCGATGTCCTCCTCTCCCAACCGACGTCACCAGCGAGAGCTTGGCTGGTATTCTTAGGATACCTAGCCAGTCTGGTATATGAAGTCCTGTTGTGCAGGTTTCACATGCGAAATCTACAATTTCACATACTGGATCATTTTGTCCCATCCAGGAGGGAACCCAGGAGTGTTTCCATCCCCTGTACACACACAGTGGTCCCCCACTCTCACCTGTCACAGGGAGCTGTTTTCCCACCTTCCAGACCTTCACTGTCAGTGGTGACAGACGCATCTTTGACGGGGTGGGGATCACATTTAGCGTGGTTCCATGCTGCAGGATTTTGGGATTTTGGATGGGCACTTGGTGCAGACAGCACATCAATATGTTGGAACTAGAGGCAATGTACTGGGCTCTTGTTCATTTTCTATCACAGGTAGGGAACAAGACTGTCCGATACACACCGACAACATCACAGTAGTGGCGTATATCAACAGACAGGTAGGTATGAGATCTAGGAGACTGTGGATTATTGCCAAGTTCCTTCTGTCTTGGTGCATGACAAACAAGGTCATCCACACGATCGCAGATCTGTTATCTTGCCTCCAAGGAGCCCCTACAGAATGAGTTTTCCTTTCACAGGTAGCCAACACGATCTGGTTGACTTTCGGTCTCCTGGACATAGATCTGTTCATGTCCATGGACAACCACAAGCTACCAACTTTTTGCGCTCTGACTCCCACCCCGAAAGTCTGGAGAGTCGATGCATTCACAATCAGGTGGATCCACTTCGTAAGCTATACCTTTCTGCCGTTTGCGCTAGTACCAAGAGTACTAGACAAGGTGACATACGATTAGTGTCACATGTTGCTTCTGGTAGCTCCCAATTGGTCCGGCCAACTGTGGTTCCCTCAGCTGCTCAATCTAAATGCAGGTTTCCCGTATGAGCTTCCAGTCAGGGATGACTAAGTCTCAATCCTGAGCTCCGGCAAACTGCCCCACAATCCAAAAGCACTCCATTTGACTGTGTGGCCTTGAATCCTTGGTGTCACTTGGCCTTTCAGATGAAGCTGCTTAAGTGGCAGCCCAAAGTCGGAGACCCTCCACTTTGGGGATGTATTCTGCCAGACTTGGAATGTTCTGAGACTGTTGCCAGAATACATCGGTTTCTCTGTATACGGCATCTCTTGGTGACATAGCGGATTTCTTGTTGTGTCAGTTTAATCTGAATAAATCCATCAATACAGTCAAGGGTTTTCGGACAGCCAGGGTTTTCGGACAGCCATAGCAGCTATCCACTGGGGCTTTCCACATGGGTCAACCGTCACCGACGTGTGGCCTCTGGAAAGATTAGTTAAAAGAATGTTCTTACAAAGACCTTCAGTTTGGAACCTTGCTCCCCCATGGGACATGCAAATAGTTCTCGAGACACTAGCACAGGCTCTGTTCGAGCAGTTGTCTGCGTGTCCGCTTAAAGAACTGTTGATCAAAACAGTTTTTCTACTCTCCGTGGCCTCTGCCAGATGCAGAGGTGCTGTTCATGAGCTTTTGCTCAAGGAAGGCCACATTCACTTTGAATCTGGGGTTGTACTGCTTGTACCCAACCCAGCTTTCATGGCCCAAAATCAAACTTTATAGAACCATTATTCCTTGCATTGCTCTCTACATTTTCTGATACATCAGAGGACAGGGCCTGGCAGGGCCTGGTACCCCTTTTAATGTCTCAAACAATATAATAAATGTACACAATTCTAATGGAACGACATAAAAGCTTTATTCTTGTCTTTACAAAATCCGCATCGCGCAGTTTCACATGATACGATTTCGCAATGGATTGTTCCAGCAATCAGGTACAATAAATCCGCGTTGTTCACGGAACATTCGCTTAAGGCACATCAGGTGCCAGGCATAGCTACATCAATTGCGCTATTTGGTGGAGTTCCCCTCAGCGAGATTCTTCAATCTGCGGTATGGAAAACACCAGCCATGTTCATCTCTGTATATCTGAAGAATATACCAGACTACCAAGGTGGAGTTGCAAGGGACATTCTTTCCAGAAGAGGACCGTCCCTTTCATGAGGTGAATATCCTTGTATTTTATTCACATTCTCTTGTTTCAGTTATGATTCATCCGTGAATTTATTGACGTATTGGTCATTTACTAATGAATTTTGGCCATTTTTCGGCATGTTTGATACGTTTAATTTTACTAACAAAATTTTTGCCATTGTTCAAGCACTTTTTATTTTGTTTAATTTTACTAAGGAAGCTTTGCCGTTGTTCATGCAATTTTTAGTTTGTTGTTTTACTAACGAAATTTTGCCGTGTTTTGGCACTTTCTAATTTATTTTATTTTTACTAACGAAATTCGCTGCTGCTCTGGCAGTTTCTGTGTAGTTTAACTTTACGGATGGTTTGTTCCCCTCATGTTTAACAAAACCACCCCAGTCCTTTGGCGAACCTCATAAATGTTCGCCATGATGTATTGGCTGTTGTTCACAGTTTGGTTCTGTTCACTAACAACTTTTGTTAACATGCATTTTCGGGCAACTAATCCATGTTCAGTCGATGTCTTGCCTCGGTTATTAGTAACAGGTTGTTCCCTGTTCCTTTGCTATAACTTGAGTGGTTTACTATTTTATAGTAATTCCTATTCAGAGGTTTTTTGTCCTTCAGAGGTTAAGGAATCTAATCCTTTTAAGTAGGATAAAAGTATTGCAAGTATTAGTACCAGCCTTTTGAAAATTGGGGTTCTACCTGAACTCCCTTCCTTTCGTTCCTCGGTTGCAATCTGATTGCATATTTATAGAATGGAAGGTAAGATATAACTTGAAGTAGATTTACCCCGCTAAGCATAGCGGAATATATACGAGAGTTATACTTACCTTCCATGCATCCCGGCCCACCTCCCCTCTTGTTCAGGCCTCAGTGGAATGTTAAGTGAGGGATGTTAGAGGTATTATGGAGGTTAGGGCTGGGTTGGTAACTACGTTTTTAAGGTCGATTAGAAGTGCATTAGAATCGGGTCATTGGACCAGATTGCATATTTTTAGTTTGGAAGGTAAGTATAACTCTCGTAAATATCCCAGCTACGCTTAGCATGGTAAATTTAAATGTCTATGGACAAGTCCCACAGTTTTCTGTTCAACCACTCACCAGAAAAAGCACAACGACGACGAGTGAACACACAATTACAATGACGGGGTCGTCGCCTGCGTATTCGGTTATGATAGTAACAATGCTATCACGAAACGCTTAATACGGCCCGGAAGAGAACACAGGTACGACGTACGGACAGACATAACATCGACAACCAAGTCAATGTCCACGGCCTTTGATAACCAGTTGTGGTGCACTGGCGTGTCTACCCAACCCAGGCTTGAACCCAGGGCCTCGTGGTCTGTAGACATGTATGATAACCGCCACACCACAGTTAGTAGACAACAAAAAAAAGCATTAAATTCTGAGTTTTATATATTTTGAAAATAACATGTGTCCTTTTCAAGTTATGAGTAATCAAAGTTTGAGTTTGTTTTGATATATTGAAAAAATGTGATGTATGAACAGCAAAACACACCGAAATGCTTTTGTTTTTCTTTATATTTCTTCCCATAAATTCAGACTTGAAAATGTTCAAAATGTCCTTCTCCAACTTGAGGTTGGTTGGGGTATGGTAAGATCAAATCCTCTTAATTAGAAGTATCTTCCCTTTTTCATACAGAAATGGCATGAGGGTTAAAAAATAATTGATTTACAAAAAAGATCAAATTGATTTTCCCTTTTCATACAGAAATGGCATGAGGGTTAAAAAATAATTGATTTACATAGCAAAAACGAGACTATGTCCCATTCAAACATCACAAAAGTAACACAAAAAATTGCATATTTGCACAAATATCTTCACAAAGCTGCACAATTATCTTCAAAAAGCTGTAAAATTGCCAAATTTAATGGCGCATTTTTAGACAAACTACTTGAAAGAAAGGATGTACAATGTTAGAGTATAATCAATGGGAACATTGCAAAGAATAAATTGCTTATAAAATACTATTAAATGACGGTAGACCATAAATATATATTTTTTATGCAAAACTTGACTTGAAAATAGTAAGTCCCCATTTCATCTTCCATTGATATCATCTTCACTATTCTTTTGAACATTTTTGTAATAAAAGTTGAGCTTCAAAATCATTGATGTTCTAGTTCACTGATTGTGATTCAATTTGTTGCTTTCTTAATGTTTTTAGTGGATTTTAAATCAATTTAGCTAATGCTGCCCTCAACATGTCTGTAACCTTTATAGAGCTGCCCCCTAGATGCAACGTTATTGTCAAAACATCAATCAAATAATACCAAAACTTGTCTTCAAGCCTCATTTTCAATTTCTGCATACATTCTTGTTTCTCAATCCATTGCTGAAGTTCAGTAATTTGTAGGAGAGCTTAGCTGGCATTCCATCTTATTTTTCAAAGCTTAGGCCTGCATGAAATTGTCCTGTACTGATACTGTAGTAGTTTTGGCACTAAGGTTCAAAATTTTGGGGGATTTTCCCCCTTTTGTAATTATTTTTATTTCTTTTATTGGGGGGGATTTGAAAAAGAAAAACAAGAAGGGGGTTTTCTTTTTGGAAAAATATGAAAAAAAAAAAAAAAAAGTAAAAAAAATAGGCAAAAATACCAACAAATGCCAAAATTTGGCATTTTTCTGCCATTTTTTTTTTTGCGGGATTTATTTGAGCGACAATTTAATGATATATGCAGGAATCCTGCAATCCCACACATTAATGTGAACACTGTACTGTAGCTGAATTTGCAGGAGCAAAAATAATTATAAATAATTGAAAGATAATTGAATTATACAATTTTGAACATGCCTTCCTTAATATCATGTCACAATTTTTTATATAGTAAAAATTCTTTGATGTTTCAGCAGTTACAACTCAATAAACAAAATCAACTCTTTTCGAATGATGCACTTTCACATCAAATATGAAAGTGTTAGTTGTGATTAGAGTTTAACAAAGAAATTAAATTTTCTATAAATTTTGTTTAAGATTGATGGATTAGAAATTGAACAAAATAGATGATGGAGGTTATGTTTTAAAATAATATATGTGTGTTGTCTGTCCGTCTATTTCTTTGTTCCTCCGTTCATGGGAATATCAACTTTATCATGTCTGAGTTCTTCCTGTGGCTAACGTTTAAAAGTGCATAGCCTAAGAACAGCCTGGGAGGGTTCAAGAACATCCAACCTGGTGTAGTGTATTCAAACTTTTTACTTACCGTATTTTCTCTCTAATAAACGCCCCCTCCTCTAATATTCAAAACAACTTTTACTTATTTGGAAAATATGCAAAGAAAAAACACAAAAATCGCTGATGAAACTGTAAAAGAAATTGCTAGTTTGTAAGTTACATATTTTTCTTCATACTTTACCCTCGTGAAATGGATTACTGTTTGAAAACCTCTGTTGCTGTCTAGTTTTTGATACGTGATGGATTACTGTATAGGATAGGTTGAGACAACATTTGGTTCAAATTGTTTTGAAATCTGTTTCAAACTTCAGGTATAGCAGAATATCTTGTCAAAATCAGTAATAACTTGACCATTTTAACACTTTTTTTAAATTCAAATTTGCATACTGTTTGTACTCATTTGCAAAATTGCAATGACGAAACCTCAGTCATATTTTAAAGAAAACCGATTGCCATTGAAACACCAGGTGTCTGCATATATTTTCTACATTTTGTGAATTTTTTGTTAAAAAAAAAAAACGCCTAACAGTTTTGAAGTTCTGAAGAATGCCAAGGCACCAAGTCTAAATAACTGAGCTATAATTGTCAGACTAGAGCTGTCTTTGATTTATATCAGGGCCCCTTTTACAGCAAAGCAAACAATTGTTTTAAATCTTTTCATTTCTATTTGCACAAACAGTATAAGGGGTAGCAAGGAGTGTAATCCTAGATAAGGGTTATCAGCGATTGGTGCAAAAACCAAACACCTTCAAATAATTTTAACACAAGTTATCCTGTTTGAGCTGGAATAGTGACATTGTGTTAGATTCAGGTGTGATAGGCCTTGTAATTAGTGAAGTACTTCCCTTTGAAATGTAGTATACACAACAGGGTGTTTAATTCCTTGATCAGATAAATCTGTGTCTGGTTTAGTCTTAGTTTGGTTTGCATGTGTTAAACTGGGGAATCTAAAAGAAAGATAGCAGTCAACTATATTTAAGTATTCACATAATGAACTCTGTGAACATAAATGTTCTTTTTTCATACATGTCTTGTGGATGGGAGAGGAAAATAACTCATTTCATGCTTTGTATCATAGTGTCACCAATGGCAATACTTCACAGATTTGACATTTTTCGGTCCTGGCTGTAAAAACTTGTGGATCTTTATTGAGAATTTTAATAGCGGCGTAAAGAATAGCGCCATTTGTAGAGAATGGTCCATCTCACTTCAGATAATCAAACTCATGTGGCCGAATTGTATGGTCGACTTGGTCAAGAGCCAAGTTTGTCATCACGCACCATAAGTAAACAACAATGGTGATGCGCACAGCTTGAATGGCCATATCCGGTCCCGATCCCTCATTGAATTGGGCGATGTAAGATGATTGACATATTTTGGTGCGTAGCATAGAAATATGCTGACGAAAATCCATGTAATGCAGGCACGTGTTGAAAATAGTGATACGCACAGCTTGAACAGAGTATGTGCACCTACGTCATTAACGCACAGTATAGCAAAATAATAGGTCTACTTTTAGAAGGAAAGCAAAACGGCAATGACAGATAACAGATGGTATATGGTCAATTTTAGCCACAGTATATATTACCATACTAATTGACAATATATTTTCAGATAGTAAATCACAGTTACTTTACTACACAGAGATATGTAGCAGTTCTGAGCAAGACACTTATATATTATTATATTATAAGACACAACTCCACTTGTTGCAGTCCACTCAGCTGTAAAATGAGAACCAGCAATGCTGGGGAGTCAAACTGCGATGGGATGGGTCCTGTCCAAAGGAGTCGTGTGCTCTCATCCGCTAACACCATGGAAACCAGGGTTAAACACCAGCCATATGTGCGTAATGGTTCAAATGGATTTAACTTTACTACACTCTGTATAGTATTCTCCTGACATAGTCAAAGGTTTATAAATCACCAAATTTCAAAACAGGGATTTTAAGAAAACATGCAAAGAATATTGAGGAAAGTGAGAATGTGATGTCAACAGCTGGTCTGAATTTCATTTCTGCACAAATTAGATAGAATGTTATCTTTACATGATATGATTTTTGAACACTATTTCATGAGTTCCTTTTTCTTGTCCTTTTAGCTTTCCTGTATGATCACATTAACAACCACCAAGCTACAATTCCTCAAATGAATTTGTTTATAAATGACATCACTGCATTTGGGAAAATGCTCCCTTCTGAAATCCTTTGGCATGCATGCTGGTGCCCACCTCAATTGAAAAATATTTAGAATATATATTAAAATATATTTCTTTCTGTTCATGAGCAACAAGAAAAATCTTCGTAAGGAATGTACCCTAGATTTGAATTCCTGAAAATATTGTCATCCGTTTACCAGCATTTCCATATTTTTGGATATTTTAAAGTCAGTCACATTCATGATGCATACCAAATTCATTCAAGTAAGTGTACCCTTAAAAATTTTAGCTTGCAACATGCTTGCGACAAGCTAACAATTTTTAGTCTGTGCAAGCATGCTACACGCTTGCACAAGCATGCTGCAAGCTTGCAATGCTGCAAGCTAGTATTTGCACAAGCTAACATTAGCTTGCGCAAGTGAGCATAAAATATTGGTTAGCTTGGGTAAGCTTGCAAACAGTTTTGCTACAGTAGCTAGATAGTTTTGTTAGCTTGCGTAAGCTAATTTGTTCCAAATACTAGCTTGCAGCATGCTTGTGCAAGCTAAAATTGTTAGCTTGTTGCAAGCGTGCTGCAAGCTTGCTGCAAACTAATATTTCTATAAGGGATAATATTGAGATTGATGGAATTGCTGTCTTGTTAGATGAGTACGTGTGTAGCCATAAAAAAAGTCTCCATGAAGATTATTTACAAGGAATATTTTTAGAACTGATATCACTGAATTAATAAACATACAGTACGTTAGCAAACTTATCATATGAGGTTATGCATGACCATAGATCTTGAATTTTCTGTCCCTAATATCTTTAGAATGTGATATTTTGTCTTTAATGTAAAATCTGTTGTTATGGTATAATCATAAACCTTGATGAGGCATTTGCAAGAAAATGAAGTGCTTCCAGAAATAGCCAGCTGTCACCACTTTGTCCCTTTCCTTTGTCAACTCTCCTGATGATCTCACCACTCCGTCCTTTTCCTTTGTCAACTCTGCTGATTATCTCATCACTTCGTCCTTCTCCTTTGTCAACTCTCCTGATGATCTCACCACTCCGTCCTTTTTCTTTGTCAACTCTCCTGATGATCTCACCACTCCGTCCTTTTCCTTTGTCAACTCTGCTGATGATCTCATCACTCCATCCTTCTCCTTTGTCAACTCTCCTGATGATCTCACCACTCCGTACTTTTCCTTTGTCAAGTCTCCTGATGATCTCACCTTTCTGTCCTTTTCCTTTGTCAACTCTCCTGATGATCTCAACACTCCGTCCTTTCCTTTGTCAACTCTCCTGATTATCTCACCACTCCGTCCTTTTCCTTTGTCATCTCTCCTAATGATCTCATCACTCCGTCTTTTCCTTTGTCAACTCTCCTGATGATCTCTCCTTTTCTTCATCATTGAGTATTCTCTTTATAACATTTTTAACAATTTTGAGATGTCGCATTTTCAGGAAAATTTTAGGATTGGTAGAGAAGGGATAAGTCTTAACTATGCATGTCCAAACTAGTTAAGATCTGCGTAAGAAAAAAGATTTCATGGGAAACTAATACCATGGATCCATACCCAAATTTGAGTCATTCATTGAGGGTGCACACAAAATTCCATGTTTGGATTTTCTAAAGTGGCTGAAAATCAAACACAAAAGTGAAAAAAATTTAAATGAATCTTTTTAGAATTTAATCAACTAAGATGAATACGCTGAGGAAAAAAAGGGTAATTCTTACATTAAAATCATGTTAGATAATAAATAGTTTGGCTTCTGATTCTGAACAGACAGAGAATATTTTTTCCCAAATAGTGGAAATTCAACAAAATCAGCAGATATGTTCAGGTGAAAAAGCTGTGAAAAGGGTCACAATTAACCGGTAACTTTCAGAATGTTAAGGCCATAACACTCTTTACTTCTCTTGAAGAGTGGAATATATGTCGGTTGGCTGTAACACAGGTGAAAGAAAACTTAATTCCTCCAGCCATTCCTGTCACTAGCAAGGTTGGCTCTCTGGCATGGGGATAGCTGGCCACTATCATCTCCCAATAAGTGTTGGATATAACTCAGATAGGATATGTGTTGACGTCCTGTTCTACGTCAGCCATGGGGTGGGTAGTACAAGGCATACATACGGTTGGACAGGTTCATGCTCTACCGTTAAAAGAATGTGGCCCAGGAAATTGAACTGTATTCTGCATGCTTTATCAATTAGCGGCCTTGTGTCCGTTATGTCATATATGATGTTTGGCCTGTATTCTTTTTATGTTTAGCATAATGCGATAACAGGATGTTGCAAGTAATTTATCTTGGACACATATATGGATGCATTTCAAAAAAATATAGGTGGGTTCAGATCTGAACAACCCAAAAAAGTATGTTGCCCCAGTAAATTTCTAGTATTTTTTTACATTTCTATCAAAGAAAATGATTGAAACATTGAACAGAATTTGAGATCTCTTTTATTAATTAAAGCATGAAGTAACTAATTATTAGGGCCTGTGAATTTTAGGAGGGTAAGAAAAAGGATGGAAAATGTTTGCAACTGAAGTTAATCTGTAAAAATGTTTACCAGTTTTCATTTTTCATTTTTCATTTTTTTGTTTTGTTTTTAAGGGGCCTTGTGGGAGGCACAGAAAAATTTGGGGGCATGTCCCATCCCTACCCCCTTAGCAATGCAACTGTACACAGGGGTAATTGCCCAAGGGCTAGATGTCTATGGTGGCTTATAAAGGTCATCATCAGCACGGAGAAGGTCATATTATGTACCATGAGCAAACGTTTGTCCAAATTACTCAAGAATTCAGCCTGAATTTTATTTTGTGATGCCCAGTGCCTTGCATGTACTTTGACAAGGACAATCTGAGCTGACGGTTGGTGGGACATTATTTATTGTTTTGTTTGCCTCTTCATATTACTTTTTAACAATTTAAACTTGACTTGTGGGTATTTATGAAATTTAAACTTTGTAAGCCTTTATGAATTTTTAAATTCACAAACATAAGTTCCATCATGTTTCTTGAATGAGCAGTAAGGCCACTGCTTGTAAAGTTGAACTTGAAACCCCCATATTTTAAAGGCATGGCTTATATCAAAGTGAAACACTTGTATTCACATGTTAAAACATATAATTTGAAACATTTTGATTTAAAATCTAAGAAGGAACATTAATCAGCGTAAAAACGTGAAGGAATCTGATTATATGTTTGGCTCGTTACTCCCCTTTGATACTTAAAGAATCAATTAAACATGTTTCTTTTGACAGGTATCTCACAAAAAGGCATTTATTTAGGCCCCACAAGAGCTGATTTGTTTGCATTTTTCTTGCATTCTATCACAATCTAAGTTCAGTCGTGAACTTTCACCCAGTAAGACCCAGGGAGCATTATCAGCAGCTCTTCATCTGATTGGCTTCTAATCTATCCAATAATGCATGGTAAGAGACATAGTAGCACATCAAGGTGTACAGTGCCAGTAGCAGCTACCGAAATAGACAACCAGTCTGCGTTTTGTAAATAAATATCTGAAGTTTATTTTTATTCTTGACAGGTGCTCAACAGGAAGATCTCTGATTGGTCAGACATTCTGACACTAGGCACTGTACGACATCATCATAGATAGATAAGTGCTAAATACTTGATTGATTGGTAATGTTTTTTCCCTTCATTTTTGGTGAGCATGCAAAACATATTGCCAACCTATGTAATGGCAATTTTGTTGGGCCACAGTTTTTTGAGAATTCCTCAGAAAATGTTAAATTTTTCAGAGTTCCTCAGAAAAAGTTAAACGGTTCTTCAGATATCCTCATGGAAGGCTGGAATTTTCTTACTAAATGTTACAATTTTTTAGAGACTTTTCAAGACAGGTTGAAGAATAGTTTCCTTAAAAAGTCTTAAAACATTTGAAGATAATTGTAAGATGATATAATTTCCCAAAAATTTGTCAGATCCTCAAGTGTCTCTCATAACACTGGAGGTTTAAAACCCTTCAACTTCTTCAAAATTATTTGAGTACCAACGGCTGTATTAGGCATGATTATTAAACTCTGCCTTTATTATTGTGGTCATTTGCATAAAGTTGCTCCAGTATATGAACTGACAAGACTTTTTTACTTAGTATGCTCAGTCAGGGAGTGTGACAAGATGTAACTACATAGGGAGGGATGTCATATGGGACTTGAAAGGGGCCATGCAGGACATAGGATATAATATATACCATGTGGTATGCACCAAGGCATGATTACCTGAACTATCTAAATAAGTTATTATATGGATTGACAGACTTTCATACATAGTGTGCTCAATCAGGGACTGTGATAGCTAGGACAAGACTTCTTATGGAACCTATGCCATGTGGGACATGGGGTGGGATGCCATGTGGAACAGGGTGGAATGCCATGTGGGATATATGGTGGAATGCTATGGGATGGGATGTCATGTGGGACATGGGATGTCATGTGGGACATGGGGTGGGATGCCATGTTGAAATGGGGTGGGATGCCACGAGTAACACAGAGTGTTACATAGGTTGGGATGCCATATGTGACATAGGGTAGGAGGCTATGTGGGACATAGGGTAGGAGGCCATGTGGACATGGGATGTGATGCCATGTGGGACATACTGTATGGTGGAATGCCATGTGGGAGATATAGTAGAATGCCATCTGGGACAAGGTATGGAATAGAAAGTCGTGTAGGACATGGGGTGAGATGCCATTTGGGACATGGGATGGGATCCATGTGGGACATAGGGTGGGATGCCATGTGGGTTATAAGATGGGATGCCATGTGGGTCATAGGCTTGAATGTCATATGGGACATATGGTAGAATGCCATGTGGGACATATGGTAGAATGCCATGTAGGAGATATGGTGGAATGGCATTTGAGACAAGGGATGGGATGGAGTGTCAGTGGGACAAGGGGTGGGATGCCATTTTTATAATTGGCCGGGTCATATATATGGGCGTCAATTTGCATGGGCATGCGAACCACGATGGTATTTATTGTTCTAGTTTAGAGTGTTATTGGTTTTAATATTTCTTTATGATCAAAGTTTAATCCTAAGAAATAATTTGTTGCCCATTTTGCATCGGAAAGGAAGGGAAGGGGGTGATTTTGGGCAGCAAAAGTAAGGGGATGGAAGTACCATGTATAGCAAGTTGTTGAAAACTATTTGCAAAAAGTGATAATTAACTGTGGGGGAGGGAACACCTTGCATGTATGTATAGCAAGTTGAAAACCTTTTGCAAACAAATTTTGGGAAAGGGGAAATTTGCCTCTTGAAAAAGAATGATAATCAACTGAAAAGTGGAGGGGGGTGGGGGTTCGTGCCTCCCAACCCCCTTGTTCTTCTGTCTGTAATGCACATTTTTTTTTCTCCCACCCCTGCCATTTTGAGCTTTCTTAAAATTATGACTTTGTGAAGGTTGCAATTGTGAAATCATGGTGAACTGACAACAATCCTGCTACCCATGAAGTCCATTTATTTATATAACTCCTCCCCTGGCCCTCCTAAACTTTAGAATGTCAAATTTGGCCAACACCATTTACGTTTAAGCATGATCTATTGGCCCTTCTGATTTAAAAACCTGTCCCACTGGTGTATTTAATCAGCTATGTTTAAGTCAAAGATAATTGCTGAACAGGGCATCACTCTTACACACTGAACCCACTCTTACATACTGTACTTTTAATAAATACTATTACTCACTTTTTATTTTTATACTTTACAATGAATTATTCCATACTTTTCTGAAGGTATATAAGCCTTTTCCACCCATCCACTTATTTTGCACTTGCTTACTGTAAGTTAAGCGGATGAAAACTTGCTATATAAAACACTTGAAAAGTAGGTCTCCGTATCAGGTTGCGGTTGAGACCAAAAGTGCAGAAACCCTTAATATTCAGCTCTGATTGGTTAGTATTTTGGGCTCATCACCATTACAAAAGAGTAATGACCCCCTCGACAAGTATCGCTGAATCATAAATACTAATTTTACACACTCTTAATATTTAGCGTCAACACTTTATTGCTTTATTGTCCCATCTGAACAGAGCTTATAACACCTAAAGAGTTTTTAAGCTACTGCGTTTAAAGACTAATCACTTTGTTGAATTAGCAAATAATTTTATAGTTGCTTGAAATTTTTATTTCGTTTTGATTGTTTAGGTTGTCATGGGGGGTGTTTGCTAAGCCCAGCTTACAGTTTACTGATGGACTTGCATTGAAGTGTGTGCTACAAACCAGTTGATGGCTGAACTATAAACTAAATCCTTAGCAAATGATATATTTAAAGATTATGATGCAATGGAATCTTCCTTACAGGAGTGGTATAGAATACAGGGGTGTAAGAGGCCCAGGGTCATCTAGTACATGGTGGTGAATGTCAAAGGTCTATGGATATCTAGAGGCAACAACAGCTAATCATAGACCTGATTTGAAGGGGAAAGAGGGAACTTGCCCCCCCCCCCCCCCTCTTCCCCTTCCACACACACACACTTTTTTTTTTCTCATTTGTATCTTTTGCATGGTGATTGTTTGTATCTTAGCATTATTTTTATGGTTTCTCCCACCCCCGCACTTTTGACTTTGCCACACTTTGGGTAGGCTGCCAGTGACTACAATATTCATAGCAAAGATCCCCCTTCCCAGGTCAGTTTTGAATTGGGCATTCTAATTGGCATCTGGTACAATTTTTTCATTGTCATAAAAAATAATTATAGGTAAGAAATATAATTTTGTTCTTACCATCATCATTCATTATCCTGCCCAAGTAAAAATTAATGGAGCTCTGAAGATTTTAACTCTTCTAAGGCGCCTTAACTTAGGTCCCTGATCCTTGACATATAGCACTAAACCATTACATTGCCAAATCAGTCATGGCTCCTGTCTTAAATCAAACAAGAGGGGAGTTCCACTTCTCCTTTTCATTTTGTTCGTATGCTGAAAATTAATTATCTCCTTTTTGATATGGTGATCTGATTTTTTTCTTCTATTTATTTATGTTTTTATAGAGAGGGGTATGCAAATGATATGCATCTTATCATGCATTCTATTAATTTTGTGTGTGTGTGGGGTGTTGAATCAATTTACGTGCCAGAGAATTGCATTATGAAAATATACTCTGCAAAATAAATTACATCTGATTGAATTAATGAACATGTTTCTTCAAAATAAGCAAAACATTACTCTAGTCTCGAGGTCATTTTGACGTAACCGTGTATGGGCTCAGTACGGTTTTGCCAAGTTAAGGGGGAAACTTTTTCATTACAGTCAATGGGATTTTTTTATGAATACTTGTGTTGCCTCAACCAGTCAGTGAAAATTATTGGTACTCATATATATTGGAAACTATTATCTAATACACAACATTTATGAAGAAAAATAAATTATGTCGAGTTGTTTTAGCAAAATGACAAAAATAGGTTTTTCTCCCATTGACTGCAATGATAACTGACTGTTTGTTTTCCCTTTGACTAAACTTTGAGATCGTCAAAAAAGCATTGTTACATCGCCGTGCACCACAACATTCCCGGATGTCCGATCTCCAAATGAGAACAGTTTCTTAGTCTCTGACTTTCTTGTCTTATCTTGGCAGAGATGGTTAACATCTGGGCCGAGGGGAGATTCTCCCTTTTCCCTTGTTGTAATCCGGTAAAACCTGTACAACTTTTAAAATCTTTAGGCATACTATACTGTGGTTGTTGAAATATACATATTTGTTGAGGTGACATATTAGTTGAAGTGACATATTTGTTGAAGTGACATATTTGTTGAAGTGACATATTTGTTGAAGTGACATATTTGTTGAAGTGACATATTTGTTGAAGTGACATATTTGTTGAAGTGACATGTTTGTTGAAGTGACATATTTGTTGAGGTGACATATTTGTTGAGGTGACATATTTGTTGAAGTGACATATTTGTTTCTATTTTGACATCCTCTTGGTAGTCACACTAGTTACATGCTCCAAAGTGTGGCAGGTAGTAGTCGTAAATTTTGTATATGGAGCCAGCCAGACTTGGCCACCAGCCAGTTTTTGCTTGTTTATTGTATGAAAAATGAAATATTTGAAACTTGAATTTACTCTGTAGTATAAAAATTTAAAAAAAAAATTAAGAATATATTATTAAGGGCATGTACTCTATAAAATTATTGATTTTCTGAAGGCAGTGTCACACAGTAGCTATTAAAATATTCCTCATGGGTTGTTAGGAAGATATTGGACTTTCACCCAGATTTATGGCTGATAACTATTGGCAAGTATTGGTTGCAATTGAACCAATTTGCCAATGCCAGCTATGTAGACTCTGACCTACAGTGTAAATAAACCATGCCAGCTAAACTCACGAAAGCACACCATACTATATCATTCCTGTTGTAAACACTGCAGTGACAGATAGGCTCTCTGCATCAGCTTCAAGTGGTCTGTATACAGAGCTAAGTTACATTATCAGTGGATCGTGTTCAAGTCTTCTGTGTAGAATTCTTATTTCATGAAGGGTTTTATTGAAGGAATGGATGTTTTACACACGTTAGAGAGGACTTTTTCTGCGCAGCTGCATGCAAAAGACACGAGGGAGGAGATATCATTTAGGAGAGGTTCCTTAACCACTATCAAAGTCACATCTTCAACAGAATGTAAGTGTGTACTGTAAGCTTCTGTTTGCAGATCTATTCTTGCTAAGAATTTGTCTGCCAGTGATGGGCATGGGCAGAAGAAGTGAGATAATTCATGAACATTTGCATTAAGGTTGGGCTACAGTAAATCTTACAGTTTTACATCAATACTTCATGTTCAGGTCACATCTCTGAAGGATAGCTTATGATCTGAAAGAGCATCACTTCAACCTGGGACTTATTAGTTCAGGGGTCAAGGAAGTCCATCTTACATAAAAGAAAACTTCAAAGGAAACAAAATGGTGAAAAAAGCAGTAATGTGACCCGTGTGAGTTTGAAATACGGATTTGACAAATGAAAATGTCGACACAGTTGAATGTTGGTAGCGTCTTGCTCTGAGTCTATTTTGTCTGTTTACACTTGCGTCTTGCTTACACTTACAATCAATACTACATATTTGAAAGCTCAGTTCGGACTGACTGACTGACTGACTGACTGACTGGCTGACTGACTGACTGACTGACTGACTGACTGACTGACTGACTGACTGACTGAATAAGTATCCTACAAAAATCTAGCCTTTATATACTATTCAAAAAGGGTGGCTCGCTCATATGTTACTCATTGTGGCTTGCCCATACTTATATCATTGTGGCTCGCCCATACGTTTAACACAGTGGCTCTCACTTCCAAGAAGTGTGGCTCTAGGCCATCCAAAGTCATGAGCCACCAAGAAATACATAAGGAATTGCATCAATGATTTACACACAAATTCTTTGCGGTTTCTTTGTACAGACAGGGAAAACACATGAAAAGGAGTATTTTGCAAGAAATTAGATAGTACTGGTACATAAAAAATTTAAAAAAATTAAATCAGGAAAATACAATTTTTCTACAAAGCATTTAAAAATCTTATTTCGTTAACTGAGGAGATATTTAAATTTGAAGTTTGGTATCATTTGTGTAGAAACGACTGAAATCAAGACTAGTTGTGATGTCACTGCCTCAGATTCCTCAAAGTTTTTATGTGTTCTATCATATTTTGTCCTTCAGTTTTGTGGCTTAAAAATCATTCATTAGTTGTTCTGCTCCTTAAAGTTTCAAACAGTCAGACCCGACCTGATACATAACCAAGTCGGGTCAGATTTTTCTTCTTTATTTTCTTTATTCTAAAAACGTTAGTTGTTGTGGAAGTTGGTGCTGAGTATCATATTAGCAATGGATGAAGTCATTATGTGGTTATTTTAATTAAGAAAAAGTGGTCTCACTATTTGTTACAGTAAGTTTGTGGTTATGATTTGCTGAAACAAATTTTTAAGGAAAAGGACAAGTCATGTTGGATATCAGGATAGTAGCATAACAGAATCTTGTAAGGATAATTATAATTTACCACTTGAAGGAAGTTCAAGGGGAAAAATTGAAATAGGAAAAAAGTTAAATATATTTTCTTTGAAATACATTAACATTTGTTAAGAATGTAAGGATAAGGGGTAACCTTTTACAGTAGACTTACTACACCAGTCATTTCTACTTAGATAAGAAAAACTTGAATATCTCCTTTACAAAATAAGATTTTTGAATGGTTTCTTCACTGTTTTAAATCTTTCAAAGTCCTCTTTCATATAAGATAAACTTGCTTGACCACTAAAATAATCCTTTAACAGAAGTCAAGTTATTTGTTGATATATTCATAATAAAAAAAAATAACCTGTCTTAGTTAGATGATTGACAGCTTTTTCAACCATTCACCGCATGAATTGCCTAGCAACAAACTTTGCGTAACTAAGTGGGGCAAACATCCTAGGGGTACTGATACAGTACAACTAGCTACTGGTGCGCTCTCATGTAGTCAATGCAATTTACTGTAGAAAACAAATTTCTGCACACATCTAGACTGAGTGATGGAAAAATGGTGAAGATAAATTGCGCTTTGCGGACTTTGTAAATCTTATTGCTGTTTACCCAGAACACTTAGCAAACTGAATATTGTTTATCCCTTTTGCTAAAAACTCTAAAGATCCAGAGAAGTTCCATAAATGAATCAAAGCTTGCGGCAGGCCTCGCAAACATTTAAATGTCAATGCATTTGTAATGCACAATATTAGATTTGAGGATTGTTTCCCCCCACCTACTTACCACTTTGCTATGGTGGTGTGGCTTTTTCTGTAACCCTGAGACGTTAATTGTCATTTGAGGTTATTGTTAAATAGAGATGAAAATACAGTGCATTTCTTTGGGCTAGACATTTTGGGCTGTAATGTGGTGTCGAAGAGGGGTAAAAGTGCTTTCACAACTTCCTTTAAATATGATGTGGATTTTAATTTTAACGTATAGAAATTTAGTATAGTCTGCATTGTCATACATCATAAATTCATGCATAAAAATCTAAAAAGCTGTAAAAGGCCCAGTTTTAAGTTGATATTCATGGGTGTAATACTATAGCATTTTAAAGCAATTCAGTATAAACCTTGACATATGCAATATTTGTAGACTTTAAACAAAGAATTCTACATCAAGTTCACTGAAAACCTTTTAACAGTTAATTTTCATGTTTTTTTTTCTTTTTAATTAAAAGCATTTATAAAGCATGACAGATTTAACAGTGGTGTATTAGGAAGGAAATTCGAGCTGCCATTTAAAAGGAAAGGATAATATGGGGATGGGGAGCAAAGCATCAGGGGCAGATTTCCATTTGGGTACAACTGCAGTCGTTGGCTGTGCCACTGAAATTTTTACAGGGCTATGGCTGGTTACCATAGAAACAAAACCAATAGTATTCATTCTGTTGGTGGGTTCAGTCTATTATCAGATAGGCCTGTACTGTATTTCACATACCACATACCATGTTAGAAGATAACATAATCATTAGGTAAAGTGAACATGTATGCTAGTATGGAAAAAAATAGATCTACGTGTATGCTAGACTATGAAAACAAGTAGATCTACGTGTATGCTAGTTTGAAAAATTAGATCTACGTGTATGCTAGTATGAATGCTATTATGAAAAAATTAAATCTAGGTGTACAGTATGCTAGTATGAAAAATTAGATCTACGTATATGCTAGTATGAATGCTATTATAAAAACAATTAATCTGCTTGCATGCTAGTATGAAAAAGTAGATCTACGTGTATGTTAGTATGAAAAAATTAGATCTATGTGTATGCTAGTATAAAAACATTAGATCTACGTGTATGCTAGTATGAAAACAAGTAGATCTAAGTGTATGCTAGTTTGAAAAATTAGATCTACATGTATGTTTATGCTACAATAGTATGAAAACAATTAGATTTACTTGTATGCTAGTATGAAAAATTTGATCTATGTGTATGCTAGTATGAAAACAATTAGATGTACGTGTATGCTAGTATGAAAAATTAGATCTATGTGTATGCTAGTATGAAACAATTAGATCTACGTGTATGCTTGTATGAAAACAATGTGATCTACGTGTATGCTAGTATGAAAACAATGATCTACGTGTATATGCTAGTATGAAAACATTAGATCTACGTATATGCTAGTATAAAAACAAGTAGCTCTACGTGTATGCTAATTTAAAAAATTAGATCTACGTTTATGCTAGTATGAAAACAATTAGATCTACTTGCATGCTAGTATAAAAAAATTAGATTACGTGTATGCTAGTTTGAAAAATTAGATTAATGTGTATGCTAGTATGAAAACAATTAGATCTACATGTATGCTAGTATGAAAACAATGTGATCTACGTGTATGCTAGTATGAAAACAATTAGATCTACGTGCATGCTAGTATGAAAAAATTAGATTTATGTGTATGCTAGTATGAAACAATTAGATCTACTTGTATGCTAGTATGAAAACAATCAGATGTATGTGTATGCTAGTATGAAAACAATCAGATGTATGTGTATGCTAGTATGAAAACAATTAGATGTATGTGTATGCTAGTATGAAAACAATCAGATGTATGTGTATGCTAGTATGAAAATTAGATCTACATGTATGCTAGTATGAAAAATTAGATCTATGTGTATGCTAGTATGAAAACAATTAGATCTACGTGCATGCTAGTATGAAAACAATGTGATCTATGTGTATGCTAGTATAAAAACAATTAGATCTACGTGTATGCTAGTATGAAAACAATTAGATATACGTGTATGCTAGTATGAAAACAATTAGATCTACATGTATGCATGTCATAATTTGAGAAGAATGGGGCCATGATACAGGGTTATCAAAAGCATTTAAAAGTGGTTCTGCCAGATGATGATAGTCTTTTAGGTGTCTGCATATTAACGTTGAAGAGTCGGACAAATAACATTTCTTAGCTGCACGATCTACATGTACACTTCTTCTGACAATCTTGTTTTGAATCAAGGAATTCTAGGACAAAGTATCTTTGCTTGGTATTTATCAGCACAATTGTCAAGCATATATATTGTATGTGACCTTACATATCTTCAAGCTGCAAGTTTCCGCAAACTAGCAAAACTTTCTGCAAGCTTGCGCAAGCTAACAAATATTTTATGCCAGCTTGCACAAGCTAGCAAGGTAGTATGTTTCAAATACTAGCTTGTAGCACGCTTGCGCAAACTTGCAGCATGCTTGCGCAAGCTAAAAATATTAGTTTGTTGCAAGGGTGCTGCAAGCTTGTCGCAAGCATGCTGCAAGCTAAAATTTCTGTAAGGAGTGGCAAGAGAGGAGTAGTTTTGTCTCGGAGGGGAAAAATCTACAAATGGCACAAAATATGTCGCTTTACAAAATTTATCAGCGGGCAAGTGGGGGGGGGGTTGCAAAGTGATCTTGGGGGGGGAATGCCACTGTAAATAGGAAGTTGAGAAGTAGTGATGTTATGATGTATAGACAAATATCTTGTTTGTCCATCACATGTTATCATTACATGCAAATTAGTGCATAGTGCAACAAAAACGCAATCTAATAGATACGGCAAAGGAATGTAAATTTGATTTGAATTATTGACTGAAAATATGATTGTTTACTAGGTAAATGAATCAATTAAAAACATCTTAATCATGGGTACATTTATGGGATGTAAATCTTACTTATATAGACTTTAGGGCTCCCGTCTTGTCAACTCTCTACAGTTGGATCGGTCAGCAGTCAGCATGTTGATGTCGTTCCATTTTTTTGTTCACTCTTGGAAGGTCTTGATTGATGGTCTGGTGCCACTTCATTTTGGGCCACCTCTCCTCCTTCCTTTTGGGGACCACCACAATACCTTGTTGGTGAGCCTTGTGGGGGGAAATTGTGAAACATGGCCCAGCCATTTCATGCGCCGCCTGCAGATGGTATTGGACACTGGGGTTTGCTTTGATTGATCCCTGCCTTCCTTGTTTGGATTGATCAAGTTACTCTTGATGTCCTAGATCTTTCTAATGCATCTTGAGTCAAAAGCATCTTTTTCTTTTCTTGGTTTGATTTTAAATGGCAAATTTCTCAGCCGTATAGCAAGGGTGACAAGACATTGGAGTTGTAGAAGCAAAGCTTGGTCTTGACTCTTGAGTGTAAACCTTTTGCTTGACCATATCTTGTTTAGTTGGTTGAAGGCTGCGGAGGCTTTACCTATTCTGCAGTTGATCTCATGTTCTTGGTCATGTAAAGACTTCAATAGTTTCGACTTTGTTCTGTCCGATGAGGATTTCGGAAGGTGTTTGGTGCTCACCCATCAGCATATTATTGATCTTCTTGCTGCTGATTAACAGACCTAGTCCTCTTGCAGTTTCCCCAGTGGCATTCACTAGATCCCGGATACCCTGCGTACAGTCGGACAATGCTGCATTATCATCAGCAAAGTCAAGGTCAGACAGTTTGCTTTCTCCATACCAATCTATGCCTGTTTCACCACTTTCTTTAGGACCCAACTGCGAAGAAAATTGAGGCGAGAATGCAGCCTTGTGGGAACACTAGTAAGCACTTGGAACAAGTCACTGAAACCTTCCTCTGTCTGTATACGGCAGCGGGAATTGTTATAGATGTGCTTAATTGCGTTGGCTACCTTTTTTGGGATTCCATATGAGAAGAGTACTCTCCACAATGAAGGGGAGTGGGTACTGTTGAATGAGGGGGATGAGGGAGAGGGGGAGTGGATACTGTTAAATGAGGGGAAGGGAGTGGATACTGTTGAATGAGGGGAGGGGAGTGGATACTGTTGAATGAGGGGGAGGGGAGTGGATACTGTTGAATGAGGGGAAGGGGAGTGGATACTGTTGATTGAGGGGAAGTTGGAGGGGAGGGGAGTGGATACTGTTAAATGAGGGGAGGAGTGGAAGGGGGAATGAGTGGATACTGTTGAATGAGGGGAAGGGGAGTGGATACTGTTGAATGAGGGAGGGGAGGGGGGATACTGTTGAATGAGGGGAGGGGAGTGGATACTGTTGAATGAGGGGATGGAGGAGGGGGGAGTGGATACTGTTGAATGAGGGGAGGGGAGTGGATACTGTTGAATGAGGGGGGAGTGGATACTGGGGGAGTGGATACTGTTGAATGAGGGGGGGAGTGGATACTGTTGAATGAGGGAGGGGGAGGGAGTGGATACTGTTGAATGAGGGGAGGGGTTGAATGAGTGAATGATAATGAGGGGAGGGGAGTGGGAATGAGGGGAGGGAGTGGATACTGTTGAATGAGGGGAGGGGAATGAGGGAGTGGATGACTGTTGAATGAGGGGAGGGGGGAGGATACTGTTGAATGAGGGATACTGTTGAATGAGGGGAGGGGAGTGGATGTTGAATGAGGGAGAAGGGGAGTGGATACTGTTGAATGAGGGGAAGGGAGTGGATACTGAATGGGGGAGGAGGGGAGGGGAGATACTGTTGAATGAGGGAGGGGAGTGGATACTGGAATGAGGGAGAAGGGGAGTGGATACTGTTGAATGAGGGGGAGGGGAGTGGATACTGTTGAATGAGGGGAGAGGGGAGTGGATACTGTTGAATGAGGGGATACTGAATGGGGGAGGGGAGGGATACTGGAATGAGGGGAGGGGAGTGGATACTGTTGAATGAGGGGATGAGGGGATGGGGAGTGGATACTGTTGAATGAGGGGAGGGGGGAGTGGATACTGTTGAATGAATGGAGGAGTGGATGAGGGGAGGGGAGGGATACTATTGAATGAGGGGAGGGGGAGTGGATACTGTTGAATGAGGGGAAGGGGAGATGAATGAGGGGAGGGGAGGGATACTGTTGTTGAATGAAGGGAGGGGGGAGTGGATACTGTTGGAATGAGGGGAAGGAGGGGGGGGAGGGGAGTGGATACTGATGAATGAGGATGGGGAATGAGGGGAGTTGAATGGGGAGGAGGGGAGTGGATACTGTTGAATGAGGGAGAAGGGGAGTGGATACTGTTGAATGAGGGGAAGGGGAGTGGAATGAGGGGTTGAATGAGGGGAGGGAGTGGATACTGTTGAATTAGGGGAGGGGAGTGGATACTGTTTCAACACCTTGCTGACATCAATGACATGAGCTGCAAGGGACACCTGGCATGATGAAAATCTGTTGCAATAGATTTGTAGTCAAAAATCCTTTTTCCTACAAGGTTGGACAAAAACATCACATAAAATCACTCATCAATAAACAAACAAACCTTCATTGTTAAATACCACCCTATTTGTACATTTTTTTACTTCAAGCCAGACACTTTGATCACAGGGGAATACTTTTATCCTTGCGTTGAGTGTGAAAGTCAGATTATGACCATGGAAGTGAGGTGAAGTGTGTGGGAGATTCCTGGTGTAATTGCTAATTGTTTGTGCTGGATTGTTGTTTCTGTTGTGAGCAATAATAGACCCAAGAGATTTCAGGTTTTGTAGGGCTTGAGACAGAGAATGTACTGCAAGGTTTAAACTTAATGGGACTCTTGTCACTTTTTAAGAATATGATGGAGAGTGAAGATCTGCTCAGAACATGAACGCTGTGGTCTGAAGGCTGCCTGCTTCTCATGCTGCACCCTGATGACCACGTCTCTCATCCAGTTCAGGATTATCTGGCAGTCGGGCTGGGAATGGACAATAAGGTCACTCCTCTCATGGTTGTCACAATCAGCAAGATCTTTCCAGTCTTCAGCAACGACTCAAGATTTCTACAACTGGTTGCAGTGACACCGAACTGTCTCCTCCATTAGCCATTACCATCCCAGCAGTGATCCCGTCCATGCCTGGCGACTTGTTGTTTATTAACCTCTTAATGGCATTCCTCACTTGGCTTCAGTGAACTCATCACTGCTATTGGTGAGAGTATAGATACTGGGTCTTCAGGCTGGGCAACTTTGAAGCTCTGTCTCATATTGTAGAAATGACTGGTGTGACAAGTCTACTTACACTTTTTTGCAAAAAATTTTTAATTAATATTCAATCTCTTGCATACGATGCCAAAATCATTCCATTCTACTATTTTGACAAAATGGTATGGTCAAATAGCTGAAAAATGTAACGTTTATGAAAAATCAAGAAAATCAAGATTTTTTGGGGGTGTTCAATGGATGCAGATAACTGATTCATTTAAATCTTACCTTTGTGTTACATTGCAACCATGGGCTTGTAGGCATTTTCATGAGAATTATTAACCAATTCTTTTTTAATTCTGCATAGAGCTAAATAAATGGAAATTGATTACAAACTGATATATCAGATTAGAATGAATGTGAATAGCAAGACCATGGTGGGAGAAGAATTGGGCTTGAAGGGTGCGATTGTATGATTTCATGATGGGGCATATTTTCTCACTTGGGAAGATATTCACACGTTCCTCAGGTCAGAATTTATGTGAGAAAGGATCGTAAAAGGGTAGCACCCTAAAAAATTGTAGAAAAACAAATAATTGATGGAAAAATATATCGTTAAGTTTCTAAATTTGTAGGGGTTGAAAGTACAACAGCAATAATTGTGCAAAATACTGCCTAACAAAATAACATTACACTTTGAAAATTTGCATGGATTAACTTACCCACATTCAGATACACAAAATAATGTTCATATATACTCAGTATATGGATTGTGGGTGATCATGCATTATCCTGTGCTGAATGCATTATCCTGTGCTGAATGCATAAGCGCATCAAGCCACGCTCTAATGTTTTGGCAGTTCATCTAAAATTTCCATTGTTCTGGTATTTTTAAACGATGCGAATTAATATTACGTTTGTTCTTATTGTCATGAACTTAAACAATTACTCCAAAAGTGTTGTATTTCCCAACTTTTTTTGTGCAATTTTTAATGAAAAATAGTCATTATATAGGAACAGGATATATTCATTGTGTGCTGTATTTTCCGCACAGGATAATGCATAGAAGCTGATTGCAGAGATGATGCTGGATGGACTCAGGCTTCATCATTGTGCATCGCTAAATCTCTGCCCAGCTATTCTATGCATTATCCTGCAAAGAAAAACAGAAGCGCACTATGAATTAACCCTTTATTTCTCTTGTATTTCAATAGTGGTGTTAAAGGTGTTTGCCACTTGGGAAAACCCCTTAGAATGAAATGGTAACTAAATTAATTACTGCTTTTAATACCTTTTTCTTGAGAGCTAATATTTTATGAAATAATTACGTAAATGTGAATCTCGATCACACCAAACGTTTTGTGGAATGTGTTAAGGTGTTGAAGTGAGAAATATTATGTCCTTTACCTCCCAAGTTCTGTAACCAAGATTTATTTCTTGATAAGAGTGTGTACCTTATGCCAATCGTTCAGAGATAAGCACTCTTAACCTTTGTTCAAAATGGAAGCTATTGCTTAATTTTGCCCTCAATTATCCTATTAGAAATCATTTGTTGGGTAGTTGGTTCTACTAATAGTTAAATAATTTGTGATGATATCTATTACAAACAGAAAAAGGGGTAGAGCTTTTATTGACAGGGAGGGGGTTTAATGTGCATGCTCAAACAACTATAAACTTTAGGCTATGAACTACATGATGTACCGTACAATGTATGTAGCTCATGATTCGTAAATGAAAATAATTTAAGGGGAAGAAGAGTGGGGGGGGGGGGAGGGATGACTTTAATAATAAGAGATTGCATATCAGTACAAACATTACATTGACAGGAGTCTGATTGAGGATGTTCACCCTTTCCCCAATTATTATTTTGCGAACATAGAACCAACCTACATTGTTGGACAAATTCAATGTTCCATGGGGCAGATACCTAGAAGCTCTGGAAATGGACAATTTCATCAATCAGGAATTATAAGTCCACATTGGCTGAAGCAAGAATCAAAATTTCATAAAGAATGTTTGACATCACTATTACTTCAAGGACTGCATGTAGCTAAGTAAAAAAACTGACTGCAAAATTAACCAAAAAGATTTTGTCACATATGTGGGTCTAAGACTTTTGATTTAAAATGTTGTAGCATGTCCCACTCAATGATGGCATACTGTTCCTTTAAAGCTTCCCAAACCCTACTCTTCTAGCATACTGTAAATCCATTTTGGTTTTTGTTTCTTGCAAAAATATTTGCTGTTTTGAAATTTTACAAAAAGAGACAGAAATACAGTGTGCTATTTTTTTAAAGGAATGGATTTTCATTTTTTCATATATGATAAAGAAAATTTTAAGAAACAAAGTGGTGAAAAAACTATGTCAATATCTTATTCCGTTTAGAAGT
>JAIGNY010004542.1:270000-350000 GCA_020152595.1 Chiridota heheva | reverse complement strand
TTAGTTACAGTTTTCAGTTAAAGTTTTTATAACTTATGAATGGTGTACATTTGTGTGAATTGTCATAGTGTATAGTACATGGGTACTGTTCAACTGAGCATAATTGGGCTGTTGCTAATTAGCTTATTTGCATATCAATGAAAATATTTGTCAGGTTAAAGTTTTGGTTAAGATTTTTGGTTAAAGTTTTCATAACTTAAGTTATGAATGGTGTACATTCATGTAACTTGGCATAGGGGTATTGTTCAAGTGAGTATGATTAGGGGTTGTGTGTGCATACTAATTAGATTATTTGCATAACAATGAAAGTATTTGTATTTATAATATCTCTTAAAATAAAGTGGGAGTGGGGATTTTGTTTGCACAAATGATCATATATGTGAAGAGCATTGTCTACACTCAATGGTGAGGAGGTGTAGTGTGCATATTAATTAGGTTATTTGCATAACAATAGAGTTGCATACAAACTATTTAACCTAAGTCACTTGCTATTTGGTTCAGTGGTAGAGGGCATTGTTTCGCATAATTTTGCTTTAATGTTATTGTACATTTTTCATGCTGCTTGACTTTGCTTGACACACATATTTTCTTAAATTGGAAGTTGTATTACAATCCAAGATGTAGTTCTGGGAATGTGTAGGGGCTGGGGGAGGGTACAGGTTGGAAAGGGAGTTGAATGGTATTCTCTCATTGACATTGGCAAGTCAGGGCTTCTCCTTTCTTTGTTATTCAATTGATATAACTAAAAGAGGTGTTGTAGTTATAAAGACTGCTAGGTTTTACATGTTTTCTGAGTTACTGGGTGAAGTAACCTTGAGTTTTTTTCGTATTAAATTATCTAAGAAAACTCAAAGATATTTTGAAGCTTGTAGTGCAAATGAAAATGTAAGTGCATCTTTTAAAGCTTAAGTAATTTGAAATCATCTGCCCCTGCTACCCTATTTCTGTATATACTTCCCTCTATAAGTCCATTCTCTATACTAGCTTGAAACAGTTGAGCATACTGTCTTTCTAACCATGGAGCTATTAACTGAGATAATAGCTCCATGTTCCAACAGTTCTAATTAGACTTGAAGGGAAGTAATTACCTTCCCGTAACGTTGAATTATTTTCAGTTTTAAGTTTTTTGTTTTGATTTTTAAGTGTTTGTACAGCCGAGTTTTCCTGTAAATTTTGTTCGGGTTCGCATCGCAATTTGCGATCCAAAAATTGTGCATAACATCGTTTAGTGATTCATTTTCCTACCTTGCTTTGCAAAATTGCGATAGGCTACAATAAATTCTCTAACTGATTGAAGTTTTCAGCCTTCAAATAAAAAAAAATAAGAAGAAAAAAAATCCATTTTGAATGCGAGAATCATAAATGCACAATAATCACCTATCAATGGGGATATTTTGCACTTTTGATTTCGTTAAAATGTGAGTAACTTGTGAAATGCACTGTGATTCTACAGCAGTAAATAGTGAAAGTTGTAACTAACAATAGGCCATAACGTAAGGCTTTAAATCACACTCAAATCAAGGCCGGATTACAAGCTGTTAAATCACCAAAAATCACAAGGTCAAAATACTTCAATTGTCACATTCAGTACATTAACATGTAAGTATTAACTGGTGATTCAAATAAATTTTGCAAGAAAGAAAAAATATTGCAAAATAAACAAACATAATTTTTTTAGCAGAGCTGAAATTCTGCTTGTTTCGCAAAAGACGGTGGCTATTTCAAAAGGACTGGTACGATCAGAAATTTCGGGGCAGTGGCTTAGTTTGGCTTAGTTTTGAAATTTTTACTGGGAGGTATCATAGTATGTAAGATTTTCACAGTGAAAGCCCTAGCGATTACGGAAAAATAGTTACACGATGTTGAGTTTAAATGACATTGAAAGGAAGTTATCTGTTCTTTCTAAAATGAATTTCCATGCATATTTTCCATGAAAATGATGATTTATACTGTAGAAGTAACCTTTTTATGATTTGGAAAGCAAAATTCCAACGTCTATTTGAGCAATGGAGTCAATACTTTTGCCACACTGGTTGTGCGATTTTTGTAGGTAATATTGTTAATATTATATTTTTGTTGGTGACCATTAAAGATTTGTGATTGCGAAAACGCACTTTAAATTGTGGTGATCTTAAGCCTATGTAATGAAGTTGACATTTCAAGCATGTTATGAGATAGATGGCATTGTGTGTAGTACAAGTTATAGTTTGTTTATCTTTGATGGTTACCAACAAAAAGACCTGTGAAGTTGCTGTCCATTTTTGTCGTGCCCCCATGACTTTTCCGACTTTCAATTCATCCCATTTAAAAGAATTTTAGATTCTCAAAACACTGAAAAAAACTGCTTACACGAGAGGTATATTGACAGCGCAACTACACACTTTGCAGCCATACGGACTTAACAAAAGACAAGAACTTCACTTAAAAAACCGGATTAGTTACACATCATAGACCTCCCCCATACTCCCCACGTTATCTGTTGTTATTTTCTTTGAATTTAGTTTCCACTGTAGTAATTTTGTGCACTTAATCTACAGTAGCTTTTGAAATGACCGAAACATCTTGCTTTTTAAAGTTTTTAATAAAGTTGCTCTAAGGGTGGTTGGAAGTGTATTTTTTTTTCTGCAACGTATTCAATTTATCAATTCAAAGGAATTACTATGAATCCATCTCGGATCCTTCCACCAGCAGTCCATTGTTTGGGTTCTTACTTCATATACTTTTTATCTACATGTATGTATATACATGTATGTATGTATGTATGTATGTATGTATGTATGTATGTATGTATGTATGTATGTATGTATGTATGTATGTATGTATGTATGTATGTATGTATGTATGTATGTATGTATGTATGTATGTATGTATGTATGTATGTATGTATGTATGTATGTATGTATGTATGTATATATGTATGTATGCATGCATGTATGTATGTATGTATGTATGTATGTATGTATGTATGTATGTATGCATGCATGTATGCATGTATGTATGTATGTATGTATGTATATATGTATGTATGTATATTTATGTATGTATATATGTATGTATGTATGTATGTATGCATGTATGTATGTATGTATGCATGTATGTATGTATGTATATATATATATATATATATATATATATATATATATATATATATATATATATATACATATATATATATATATATGTATATATATATATATATATATATATATATATATATATATATATATATATATATATATATATATATACATATATATACATATATATATATATATATATATATATATATATATATATATATATATATATATATATATATATATATATATATATATATATATATATATATATATATATATATATATATACATATATATACATATATATATATATATATATATATATATATATATATATATATATATATATATATATATATATATATATATATATATATATATATATATATATATATATATATATATATGTATATATAATACTTCTGACTCTGAGGTTAATTAAAGATTAATGTTGACGCAGAGTGTTTATATGCATATTTAATGCACGGGACAAAGGACTTTGACACTAGTAGAATGGCCTGACTTTTGGTCCTTTGAACCGTGCATTAAACACACATATATACGATGCCAAAAAAACATTAATCTCTTTACAAAATTTCCATGTTAGATATATTTAATTTTAATTTTATAACGTTCTTTTGAAATTTACAAATTGAAAATTATTTATCAATGTTTGGCTTATCCAATTTGAGGATTTTTTTTTATATAGCTGCAAGCTTCAATTTTTGTTTTTCATTCATTTCCAAATAAAAGTATGATGAATAACATTATTTGCATTAATCATAAATACAGAATTGTAATAAATAAATAAAATCAAGAGTACATTATCATGAACAGTAAAATGAACACTAAAGATGTTTTTAATTGTTCTTTATCAAGTTACCTGGAAGGATCAAGAATTAAATATAAGGTGATCCCTGAGTGTTTAATTTTATGATATATTATGAGAAATCTTACTCCTTTCAACTTACTGAAAGAAAAAGTCTCATTGTCTCTAGATCTGTTGAGCAAAATTTCTTGCCTGACAGTTATTCAACAACAACAAAATGTCAGACATACATATATGCCCACATATTATTTCTTCAATTTTCTTCAGTATGTTTTTAAGATTTGTAGCATTTGGAGCATTTTGTATGATATCCTCAAAGCACTCCCTATAGTTATTCAGTTCTTTTGTAAAACTCAACTACCTTAACTCGCCTTGTGTCCAGTCTCTGCAAATATTTACCGCACCATTCAGGAGTGATATTTACGATGTACATCAATAGCTTCAACAATCGCTAATGGCACAGAAGGCATGATGCCATTAATTTGTTAATGGGATGTTAATGCCCAGTGCAAGCAACATAAAGTGTTTTAGGTGTGGTGGGCCGACTTCTGCCATTATGTTCAAATAAGAATAATGTCTTTGTAAGCATAGGCAAATTGTTGCAGAAACTCAAGTGCATAAGGATGATTTTTCAAGAACAAATTGTGAAATTCTTTGACAATTTTTAGTATATATTTAGTAGTTATAATCCCAGGATTAGTGTAAACAAAGAAAATAATTTCTGTACTAAATAGTGTACCCATATTACAGATGATTTAGCATAGCACATACTGCAACACTTGTGCACACACATAGCATGTCATTGTTGTCTCTGTAAGTGTATTATAGGGTTAGGTCCTACTTGGACTTAAAGAATATTCTCAAATCTTGTTTTCAATTATACTCACCAGTGCTTTACAACTGGTTTATCAAACAGCTGTGGACATCTGTATTAACTGTAACTGTTGTGAAATGGATACCAAACTACCTACCTCAACTATAATGTATGCTACATTATTTTGGCATCTGGTTTCCATGATACAATATAAAACGATCATATGTAGAATTTATTACGTTAACCAATATTTGAAGCTTACAGTAGTTATTGAAGCAGATTTTTGGTGCTTTTTATGGTACCAACTTCCAAGTTGCCAGGAGCCCATATACTTCTTATTTACCCCTTTTGAGCTCACTTTAAGTTGATAGTAAGCTTGTAAATGCTTGCCTCTCGGATGAGTTTGTAGTAACAGTAACTAGCTCTTCTACCTGCTTACAGTTAGCATTTTAAGATTATGATGTGTGTATATTTGTGATGCCCACTTCGTAAATGCGGTATCTCAAGAACGATCCCCCAGGGGTGGAGCCAGAGGTGTGAACGGGGCCCCTGAGATTTTTATGATGGTACTTTTTTACTACGAGATATTTCTTAGTCGCGGTTTATGTAAATTTTCTTTAATGTTTTCAATCAATTTTTGGAAAATCCCTTTTAATCTTTGTTAAATTTCTTCATTCGTGTGTTATATTTCTTTGATTTTTGGTAAATTTCCTTCATTTTGGGGCATTTTTTCTCTGATTTTTGTTAAATTTTCTTCAAATTTTGGTGAATTTCCATCAATGTTTGGGAACTCTCTTTCAATTTGGGCAATTTCCATAAATCTCGTGTAATTTCCTTCAATTTTCGGTAAATTTCCTTCATTTTGGAGCATTTTTAATCTGATATTTGATGAATTTTCTTTAAATTTCTGTGAATTTCCTGCAATGTTTGGGATTTTTTCTTCATTTTAGGGCAATTTTTATACAATTTTTGATACATTTTATTCTATTTTCTGTAAATTTACTTCATTTTGGAGCAATTTTGTCTTTCAATTTTGAGCAATTTTCTTAATTCTTGTGCAATTTTCTTCAATTTCCTTTATTTTGGGGTAAATTTTCTTCAATGTTTTCGGTCAATTTTCTTCATTTGGGGGCAATATTTCTTGGATTTTTGGTAAATCTTTTGCAATTCTGGGGAAATTCCCTTCATTTTTGGGGCAATTTTTATTCGATTTTTGGTAAATTTTCTGTAGTTTTCTGGAAATATTGGTTTAGAAAATTTCTTTCATTCTCGTGCAATTTTTGGAAATTTCCTTCATTTTGGGACAAAGTTTTCTTCAATTTTTGGGAAATTTCCATCCAGTATTTTTGATATATCTTTTTTAAATTTTTGGAAAATTTCTTTTTCATTTTGGGGGCGATTTTTCTTCAATTTAAAAAACAAAACATCAATTATTGGGAAATGCATGTTGCCAAAATATTTTTCTTCAATTTTTTGTTGATATTTTCCCAATCGAAAGAAAACCTTACAGGGAGTACCTTTTTCTCTGCTACCCGATGTTAAGACTGCATACTTGTCCCAGTGTTTCATTAATCATGACCAAACTACCCATAAAACACGTTTTCATGTATGTTTTGGTTTGACTTTGCCCCCTTGACATTTTATCTTGGCTATGCCCCTGTGATACACTGGATTCGTGTCATCCCTTACAAAAATATTAGCTTGCTGCAAGCTTGCTGTAAGCATGCTGCAAGATTGCTATAAGCATGCTGCAAGATTGTTATAAGTGTGCTTCAAGCTTGCTGTAAGCATGCTGTAAGCATCCTGTAAGCATCTTGTAAGCGTGCTGCAAGCTTGCTGTTAGCGTGCTGCAAGCTTGCTATAAGCGTACTGCAAGCTTGCTGTAAGCGTGCTGTAAGCATGCTGCAAGCTTGCTGTAAGCTTGCTATAAGTGTTCTGCGAGCTTGCTGTAAGTGTGCTGCAAGATTGCTGTAAGCGTACTGCAAGCTTGCTGTAAGCGTGCTGTAAGCATGCTGCAAGCTTGCTGTAAGCTTGCTATAAGTGTTCTGCGAGCTTGCTGTAAGTGTGCTGCAAGATTGCTGTAAGCATGCTGCAAGATTGCTGTAAGCATGCTGCAAGCTTGCTGTAAGCATGCTGCCAGCTAGTATTTGGAACAAATTAGCTTGCTCAAGCTAGCAAAAGCTATCTGCAAGCTTGCGCAAGTTAGCAAAAACTTTCTGCAAACTTGCGCAAGCTAACAACTATTTTATACTAGCTTGTGCAAGCTAATATTTGATTGCGCAAGCTAGCAAGCTAGTATTTGGAAAAGTACTAGCTTGCACAGTCCGGTCTCTTCTCTTTTTTGGGAGAAAATTTTGTATCTCTTAAATGGGCGAATCTCTATGTTAATTGTATTTTCTCGTGCATCCCTGTGGCTCATTACATCATTGTGTTAGAATTTAGTCAGCCGCTTTACTAGTTATCTACATATACGCTTCGGCACGGTACTGGTACATGTACGTACGGTCAGCGATATAGCCATTTCTTACCATTGTGTTGGAATAGAACATCTTGGAAAAAATTATTGTGGTGATATCATGCCTATGCTCTGTGGGCCCTGAATACACCATGGGCAGGGCTGATTTTGTTTTTGAAATAACAAGGGGGGCTCACAAAGAGAGGGCCAAAAACAATGTGCCCTGGTAACATTTGCTTTACCTCCCCAAACAATGATAACCTTCTCGTTATGCCCTACTTAAGATGCATTGTTAAAGTCTTCGTTTTAAAGAAGAAACTTTAATAGAAACTTCTATATGCTGCTACTTTTGGATGTCCACCCTCACAGTCAGTTGATTTTATAGAGATTTCATCTTCGGAGGGGCTGAACCTCCCCTCCCAAAGTCAGGTCAATTATTAAGAAGGGAGGCTCGAAAACCAGCCCTGACTATGGCTCAGTGAATTATGCACCACGGGCCAGTGAATTATACACCGCAGGCCAATGAATTATACACAGCAGATCAGTGAATTATACACCGTTAGCCAGTGAATTATACACCGTGGGCCAGTGAATTATACACCGCGGGCCAGTGAATTACACATCGCCGTCCAGTGAATTATACACTACAGGCCAGTGAATTACACATCGCAGACCAGTGAATTATACACCGCGGGCCAGTTAATTATACACCGCGGGCCAGTGAATTATACACCGCGGGCCAGTGAATTATGCACCACATCGCAGACCAGTGAATTATACACTACAGGCCAGTGAATTACACATCGCAGACCAGTGAATTATACACCGCGGGCCAGTGAATTATACACCGCGGGCCAGTGAATTATGCACCGGGGCCAGTGAATTATGCATTGCGGGCCAGTGAATTATGCACGTGGGCCAGTGAATCATACACCACGGGCCAGTGAATTATACACTACAGGCCAGTGAATTACACATCGCAGACCAGTGAATTACACACCGCGGGCCAGTGAATTATACACTGCGGGCCAGTGAATTATACACCGCGGGCCAGTGAATTATACACCGCGGGCCAGTGAATTGTACACCGCGGGCTAGTGAATTATACACTGTGAGCCAGTGAATTATATACCGCGGGCTTTCTCGGCTTCCATACGGAATCGATCAATGCACATGCAGTGCATGTGTTGTATGCTGTATTATTTACATAAAAACGCCAGTCATTTAAACATAAAATTTCATCGTAAATCTGTCCACCATCCCTCCCTTCCCATTTTCCCCATGATTATATAAAGAGTATGCCATAGGGTTTCTAAATATTACTAGCTTTTTACAAAATGAAGAAAAATAAGTAGAATTAAATTCTTTCTGAATTCATCAACTAATGTAGAATGAGGCAAACAACAAGGCTCCTTTAGAAAATAATCACGAAAAACTACTCAAATATCACATTACGTGCTTTTAGTACCCATCATACAATGCTGAAACATTGCACATTGCTTAACGATAACTAACCGACTAAACAACCGTATTGCATCTAACAATAAAGGTCATTACGCAGGTCAAATCTTTTTCAGCGTTTTTGCACAAAAACGGACTGGCGAATCATATTCGAGGGATTGGCTTTGTTTTAAATATACTCTGAATATACTCTTTAGGAGTATTCAAACTAGCTAAAAGCTAAATCTATTCGAGCCATTAGACTCATAGGGCCAGTGCTTATCCCCTGGTTTCTATGGTGTAAGCAGATGAGAGTACATAACTCACCCTGGATGGGATGTCAGTCCATTGCAGGTTAATTCCCCAGTATTGCTGGACTCATTTTACAGGTGAGTGGACTGCAGCAGGTAAAGTAAAGTGTCTTGCTCACTACACCTCTGTTAGTCTTCAAACTAATGAGTGGAATGCCACGTACTAATTCCTACATTTTCTCTATTTTATTTTATTTGCAGGGAACAACAGGTACCCGGATCACATTGAGCTGCCCATGAAGTGTAGGGTATGTGGAGATAAAGCTTCAGGATACCACTATGGAGTTCACTCTTGTGAAGGATGCAAGGTTTGTTTTCATGACTTTCTACAGCTACAATTTTTTATTTTCTTATTCCCTATTAAAGATAGAGAAAAGTTTTGATAAGAGTACTTTTTCTTTTAAATTTGCAATGACTACACTGTATCCCACATAGATATGGATTGGGGGCATGGATGTGGATTGGGGAATGGATGTAGATCAGGGCATAGATAAGGATTGGGATACAGATTGGGGACGTGGATTGGGGACATGGGTGTGTGGATTGGGGGCATGGATGTGGATTGGACATAGATAAGGATTGGGATATAGATTGGGGACATGGATGTGTGGATTGGGGACATGGATTTGTGGATTGGGGGCATGGATGTGGATTGGGGGCATGGATAAGGATTGGGCATGGATGTGGATTGGAGGCATCCAATCCCATCCATGCCCAATTGGGCATATCCCAATCCCAATCCACATGGATTTGTGGATTGGGGGCATGGATGTGGATTGGGGGCATGGATAAGGACTGGGCATGGATGTGGATTGAAGGCATGGATGTGCATTGGGGGCATGGATGTGGATTAGGCACATGGGTGTAGATTGGGTATGGATTGGAGAATGGATGTGGATTAAGGACATGGATGTGGATTGGGGGCATTGATGTGGATTGGGGCATGGATATGGAATTGGGGGGCATGGATGTGGATTGGGGGCATGGATGTGGATTGGGATAGAGATTAGGGGTGTGGATTGGGGCATGGATGTGGATTGGGGAATGGATGTGGATTGGGGTATGGGTTGGGGGCATGGATGTGGATTGGGGGCATGGATGTGGATTAGGGGCATGGGTGTGGATTGCTTACATGGGTATGGATTGGGGAATGGATGTGGATTGGGGAATGGATGTGGATTGGGGACATGGATGTGGATTGGGAGCATGGATGTGGCTTGATGCACCCCAGATTTTTACCTTTGGTAGATTAAACCAAACAGACACATTTTGCATTTTTCAGGATTTGAACCCCCAGATTGCTTAATGAATGTGTGCTCCCACTTTTTTCAATCCTTCCCCTGGTTTAATACACACTCCTTTCTTGACCCTTGATATTGGTCAGCATTTGCAATGATGTCCAAAAAGCCACAGTGAGGAGGAAAAAGAAGTATACAATGCTCCCAAATACTTCTGATTGTGTGTAATCTAGTTATGTTTGTTCACCGTGTTGATTTAATGATGAATCTTAAACACACAGTATAGGTTATTTTAAAACAATTATTAGCAATTCATTTGTGAATTCCTTGGCAAACTGTCAACAATATTTGCCCTCAAAGAATATTTGAATTTGTACCGATACTATGATGTAGTTGCTGTGTAATATTTGGTATTGTGTTTTGTCTCAGACAAGTAGACGCAATATCAGCTACTGTAAATTCTTTCAGAACATATATTCATAATCATAAAAATATGACAAAATCACTTCAAAATTGGTTGAAATTAACCAATTAACAACTTTTAGAATTATTCTGGTATAAAAGATGCATTTTGTTGTCATATTTGTGATGATGCTAGAGACAATCAGGGGCGTAGCGACCGGGGTGTGTGTTTGGGGGGTGTCACCACCCCCCAACTGCGCATTTTTTGTCAGGAAAATTGTGACTTTGTCGGGAAATTTACACCGATTTTTTTCCTAGCGAGCTGAACAATCGGAAATGAAAGTCATCTTAAAAAATAGTTATGTTGGGGAAATTTGAACTTTCTTGAGAAATTTGATTATTTATAACCTTAAAAATGAAACTTCATCAATTCTTGTTCATCGCTAATGCACATTTAAATTTCTTTGTTCTCAATTTACAGAAGAAAAAAAATATATTCTTACATTTAAACACACACACAAGCACATCAACTAACTCCTTGTCTGTACAAGACTGCAGATCTTGTTTTCAGCTTGTTGAATTGAATCACAATTGAAACTATTGTTTCAACCAGTAAGGCGACTAATAAGAGATCGATAACACCCTCGTCCCTTATAACCATGGCAACTTGTTGCTGCTGCAAGTTGGCAGGTAGAGGATCTCTGAGTCCCACTTTTCATCAGGGCTGATGCAGCCACTATGCTTGCCCTCAACCTACCCCATTTCCCAAAACCCATTCTGACATCAAACCACTAATCGCTTCCCTTGTTTGTGACCACTGGCAAACCTCATGGGACTCCTAAATTGATAACAAACTCCACGTCATCCAGCCCACCATTCTGATCAAACCCACCATCTACAACCTCTTTCGTGTCGACAACGTTCATATTACCTTTCTTAGAATAGGTCACACCCACCTCACTCACTCCCACCTCCTAATTGGCTCCCCCAAACCCCTCTGCAACAATTGCCATAACACCTTCACAGTCCACCACGTTCTCCTTGCTTGCCCCATGTACAACCTTTCCAGAGCTTCCCTTACTCCCCACAACTCAATTGCCAATTTCTTCCAGAAAAACCCTCTGGATAAAATAATCTCCTTCCTTCATTATGATTCCCTCTACAACCATATTTAGTCCTCCTCCCCCCCCTCTCTCTATTATGTTTTTTTTTTTTTTTTTCACCCATGCACCTCCTCTCTCGATCCCAGCTTTCTTACTTTAAGTTCTTGTATATCTCTCAATCTCCCCCTGTTTTCTTCCCTTCCTACCTGTAGAATGATCTAACCTCTCAGACACAATTTGACCCTCGTTGTCGTGGTGCAGTTAAGCCCTCAACTACGTAAATTTTGTTTATTCAATGGCATAATCATATTTCCCTGGTATAACAATTACGAGAAAACAAGTTTGGTCACGGTCTGCAGGATGGAGAAAAAACACAAAAAACCTGTCAGAACTAAGATACAATGTGGACTGTGTAACCGACAATTTGATGATGACTATCGGAAAAAACATAATGTGAAATATCATAGAATCTATTTTCAAAAAAGTGCATAAACCATTTGAAACTGTCAATGCTCCAGTTAATCCATTTGTGGCAGCCGCTGCTGCATCAGTTGTCTTTTATATATATGAAGAATTATTTTCAAGTAAAGTTGTCAGTTTCGTAAAAGTCTATTCAAGATACACCTCTCTTGCATAACGTTGAAAATAAGCTGTAGTATATCTGATTATGGGTTGATGGGGGCCCTATGGCAAAGCTAGAGATGGGGGGTCTCTTATATCTTAAGTGTGGGGTCCTTTCATTAATTTGATATTAAATTTGGAATGGAGAATTGGGCATTTTATTTCTGTCTTCCATTGTCGAAAACGTATACTTTAAAGATTGTTGATTTTTGTAATTAGTACCTACACATTTGAAGGGACCTGTTTGTTTGGGGCTTTCATCAATTTAGGGTTGAATTTGGACCCCTACCAGGGCTTTGCCTCTGGACCCCACTAGGGGCCTCTAAGGAGGGCCTCTATACCCCACGCCTTTTGGGCTAGTGCTTTGCGCTAGCATTGATGCCTACAGCGTCAAAGATTTTGTTGGGAAATATTCATTCCCCCCCCCCTTCCCCCCATAAAATTTCTTAGCTACGCCCCTGGAGACAATCAGGACTCATGTGAATTTAGCACTTGGGCATCATAACAAAAAAATGCAGTTGGCCTTTTGTGTGGACTTTGTTTGGGGCCCGCACAGTCTAGATTTTTTTTTGAAGCTGGTGCAAAGAGTCAAAATATCGCTACAAATTTAGAAAGCGGCTAATTCTGACTAATATTTTTTAACTTGAATAATTCCTCAAATCAACTTATAACTAGAAAATATATTCTTAATTATTAATATTCACAATTTTAATAACTGAAATTTAGGAAAAAAGATTTTGACCTGTTTTGCCAATCATACATTACAAAGCTGGCTTCACACTTTGGTAGAAGTGCAATTTTTGGTTCCGATGCTAATAGCATTTGGAACCTATGCTGGCGTTTGTATGTATGTAAGCTAAGCTAAATCCATCGAAGCCATTAGGCTCATTGAGCCAGTGCTTATCCTCAGTTTCCATCGCGCAAGCGGATGAGAGAACATTACTCCCCCTCATCGCAGATTAATTCCCAAGCAGTGCTGGTACTCATTTTACAGCTGAGTGGACTGAAGCAAGTAGAGTAAAGTGTCTTGCTTAAGCACACAATACAGCGCTCACGATGGGAATGGAACTCGGTACCTCTCGAATACGAGCATGACTTCTTAACCACTGAGCCACAGCACAGTGTATGTATGTATGTATTTATTAAGGTTGTGATGGTTAGCATTTTTCATAAACGTACAATCGTCACCATTACGGTCGGTTGACATTTTAACCGTAAGTGATGATGTAATTATCCAGTGACGTAATATACTATACTGTTTACATGCTCGCACGTACATGCATGTACCTGTTATTCCCTCATGCAAACTTGCAAAGCCAACTGCCGTTTTGGGGTTGGATAGCATTTCCATGATGGGGGTAAAAACTATAAACAAGTACAAACGATAGTGGTAAATATCCTAACTGATAAATGCACGGCAAAAGATCCTGGAAAATAAAAGGCACTATTGGAAAGGGAACGCACACTACCAGGGTTCAATCATTTTTATTACACATGATGAAATATCTTCTTCAAGAAAATAAAAACAACCAATCAAAAATCACAATACTGCACAATAAAAACCTAGTTTTTCATTGAAGAAAATATGTAAGGAACATACCATAAACAACCCTGCAAAATAAATTAAAGCAAAGCAAAGCTTTGTCAATTATCCTGGTATAATCCAAGCACTGTCAGCAAAGTTAAGTAAGCCAAATCGGCCATAATATATACTGCACGTGTTCGTACACACACAGCAATTTCGCAATACCTCGTGCTTGATTTATGCAGGGGTTTCTAATAAATGCGTAGTTCGAATTTAACGTGGGATTCCCCTCGAATATTGCCTGACCCACTCAATGATTCTTCCACATGGAATGTAAGAAAAGGTTAGAAACAACATTCTGGCAATCTGCCCATATGGACCCCCAAGTTAACTTTCCTGTCATTATTTATTTTGTTATCTTAATCTTAATTATTATTTCATCACTTTAGAAATATATTTGTTGAACACAAGGTCCCTAAATGTAGACATTAATATGGGAGGGATTAGGGGAAGAGCACGCAAAAAAATAATTACAGCATGTACGGTTCCATGCTAGATATTTAAACAAAAATACAACAAGGAATTTACCACGAGCATATAGATATTAGTGCACTCAAATTTGTGTACATTTCTGATAACCTCTACTTTCAAACTGAAGTGAAAATTGCAGGCAAATTACATTACAATTTGAAAGGCAAGCCCCAACCCCCACGCTAAAAATATTCATCATATTAACATTTCAAGCGACAGACACTTCCTCTAAGTCCAGGAAGCTGTTACTTTGATTTGGCTGTTTAAATATGTTGGCCTGGATTTGTGATTCAGAACATAAACCAGGTATTTGTTGCTAAGTAACACCTCCAGGTTTATGTAATGACACTGCATTTACCATCACACTAAAACTTTCTCACCAAAAGTCACTAAAAGTTTAACATTCTAACCCTGAATGGAATGTAACACACCAAAGACAAATGTTTGCTTACTGCATGATTTACCCAAGATTTACTGATGTTTGATTGGTTGAACCAGGGAGTGGCCATTCTAATGGCAACTCCCTGGTTGAACATTCCAACATGGTTTGCTCCACTTATTACTACCATGGAGATACTATTAGTATCTGCATGTTACTACTTACTGGGTTACAGAAAATGTACTTCTTTTAGCGACAAATTCCCGCAATACAAGCTTGTACGGTATCCCCATGACCTTATTAAGAGTTACAGCATGGCTGTGAGCAGAAGATTTGCATGTGGCTGGTCAGTGATTGGGAGATACTGTATGTACTGTGATTCGATAGCGAAAGGATGGGCGGACATTTTGTGTGTGTGTATTTGACAGGTTTGTTATTGAGCGCTAGCCTGGGCCTTCCTTCCCTAAAATGCAATGCTTTTCATGAACCTACTTTTCTATTGCATATTTTTCCACATCAGAAATCACAAATGCTGGAAATCCCACCACGGGCTTCCCCCCGAACTCTACCAGCCCATGGCCTCCACCGCACAGGGCTGCTTTTTCTGCGATCATGCTAAACGCTTACTTCGCTCGCAAGGGCCCCCGACCCACCGCAGCGCAGGGCCCCAACCAAACTTACCTCACTGATTGAACATTTATAAATCATCAATACTGTCTTTTTTGTAGGTCATTTCAACCCTCTTTTAACAACTTTAGTAGCTTGATGTAATTTTTTAGACATTTTCATATTTTTCAAGATGCTTCCTGTTCCCCTATCCTATTACAATGTATTTTCCAACCCCCTTCCCCCCTCTCCCCACTACGTCCATTTTAGATTGACACTGCCTGATTAATTTGACGCGAAATGGACCAATTGACAGATTTTGAGTATAACTTTCCGATTTGTATTTTGCTTTTGATAAAATAAGCGCCAATTTTCTTCAAGAATATTATAGGATTTTCTCAGACAATCTTGGACAAAACTCATTGAAACACTTTCTATTGAAAATTATTTCACATTTAGAAATCAGAAATGCTGAAAATTGTTTCTGTTGCTTCTTCAATCTCTACTCTTCCAATTGTGATTAATATTTTAGAATTTTAGGGACATTTTTATCCTTTCATTGACGCCGCCAGTGTTCCCGTCCCCTACCTCACTATATTAATTGTCCTCGCCTCCCCCTCCCCCTCCTCATTTAATGGTGACCATTGATACTGTTTTCCTGGAAATGACGTTAAGAAAGAAAAAAATTATAACATTGAGAAGGGGGGAGGGGTAGGGGGTTACAATTCTCGGAAAAAAATATTAAAGAAACATAACACTATAAGATATGTAGTTCTCAAAAAGCTGAAGTGTTTCAACAGTTTTGTCCAAGATTGTAGCTGTTCCATCCCAGGTACCATGGAAATTTACATTGTGCTATGCATATGGACCCCGGGTGAAATGAGAAGGCAATAACTTAGTGGGCGAAGATTGACACAAGGAGAAAAAGGTTGGGTTTTTGTAAACTTATTCAAACTTTTAAATAACAAACATAAGAATTGAAACAACATTCGATTACACGGAGTACGTATGATTTCCTAACGGATAATAGCACAAACAGTTTAACGGATAACCATCACAACCTTACTTTGTGTGTATGTATGTGTTTATGGGTTTGTGTATGTGTTTCTGTGACAGCAAGCTCGTAGGGGCAATATCTCAAGAACATACACTGGATTCATGTCTTATGTGGTACACAGATAGCCCATGGGCCGTAGATGGGCCCTGTTGTTTTTGGTGGTGATGTCATGCATATTAATGAGTAGGCAGGGCTTAATATAAATATCTTGAAATGCTCATATTTTTACAACCGTTTGTCTGATTTGTTTCACATGCAGTATAATTATGTTGTTAGCTAGTGTGTATATGTTCATTGTATAAAAACGTTGAATTTCATTAATATGAATAGTAGGCGGGGCTTAATATGGTTTGCTTGTAAACATGGTATCTCAAAATTGACAAATTGGATTCAAATGTGTGGTACACAGATAGCCCATGGTCTGTAGAAGTGCTCTATTGTTTTTGGTGGTTATCCCTTACAGAAAAAAGTAGCTTGCAGCAAGCTTGCAAGAAGCTAACAATTTTTAGCTTGTGCAAGCTTGGTGCAACCTTATGCAACCTTGTGGAAAGCTTGCAGCAGGCTAGTATTTGGGACAAATGCAAGCTTGCTAGCTTACACAAACTAACATTAGCTTGCGCAAGGTAGCAAAATATATTTGCAAGCTTGCAGAAAGTGTTTGCTTGCTTGTGCAAGCTTGCAAGCTTACATTTGTCCCAAATACTAGCTTGCAGCAAACTTGCCGCAAGGTTGCAGCAAGCTCGCGCAAGCTAAAATTGTTAGTTTGCCACAAGCTTGCAACAAGCTAGTTTTTCTGTAAGGGATGTCATGCATGTTAGTTAGTAGGTGGGGCTTAATGTGAAAATCTTGAAATGCTCATATTTTAACAATTATATGTCTGTTGTGTTTCATATTTTGTAGAATTAAGGTTTTAGCTAGTTTGTACTTGTTCATTTTATAAAAACATTGAATTTCATTAATATGCATAGTGGGCGGGGCTTAATATGATTTTGCTAAAGAGCTTCTAAACACAATATCTTAAATATTTCATGATGTGCAATGACATAACAGCTAGTACAAAATCAATCAGCATGAAAAAAAAGCATCGGAACCACAAGACCTTTTGGTTCTGGTTGATTTTCAACAACTGTTCTACTTATAACTTAAAGGAGCACTAGACAGAAATGTGAGAGCTTATTTTTAAGGGGTCTCCAAAAATAAAATGATTATCTAGCACACAGCAGTATAGAAATTTTCTGGTTAAATTCAGGTGATCTTTTTCTTTGCCTTCACATCATCTGTGAGCTATGGAGGCATGAAGTTTATTGATCTGTTAAGGATAATATGTCTGTGAAATTTGCAAAAACGGCACCCTCACTTTTCGGTCTAGCACTCCTTTAAATCATATAAGTCATTTATATATAGGCATCCACAGACTGAAAATAAAAAGCAGTGATAATTACCTGATATACCTTGGGTAGCATTAATCATATCTGGCTGGACATTCTATCCTTTAAACCTTCATTCTGGGTGAAAGGTGAAAGTATCAGTTGTCATGTAATAACTATTGAATATTATAGTCTACCGGTTTCCTTTTTGTCTCTACTTCCTACAGGGTTTCTTCAGAAGAACGTTCCGCATGGACCTTACCTACAAACCTTGTCCTTATGTGAAAACAGAACCTTGTAAAATAAATGTCGCAACAAGAAATAAATGTCAGTATTGCAGATTTGAAAAATGCAAAGCAGTGGGCATGTCACATGATGGTAAGTGTTTATTTGTGTGGTTTTAAGGGGAATATAATAGATAACATCACATCTGGTGATAATATGATCAAATCAATATAATAGATAACATCACATCTGATGATAATATGATAACATTATATTTGTTGATAATATGGTAAAATCACATGTGGTAACTAGAATTATAACACTCTGCAGAGTGACATATTTTGTCCAATTTATAGGTTCCCCATGAGACAAAATTTCCCCTCTTCTCCTTCCTCCATGACCAAATTCCTGGCGCCACCACTGAATGTGGGTATATGATAACACGTTCACACATGCATTACTGTATATATATATTGAGGACTGACAAAAATGTCCAACAAGGACTTGCATGTATCATGCATGGAATCATCATTTGAGTACTAACTACTGTATTCCTTCCATAAAAGTAATGTAAAAAGTTGGCGCTCTTTTGAAAACTTATGAAGATTGTAAGGTCTTCACTATAAAAAAAATGTGTTGTAATGTTAATAATACAGAACAAGACAGTTTTGCATAACCAAGAATTTTTTTTTTTTTTGCCACTCTTCCACGGAATGGTACTTTTTCAAATAATACTGTTCCGTATCAGATGTTCCAACTGTTTGCCAATAACAGGACAAAAATTATTTTTATTATACCCATTTTTTTAAATGTACTTCATTGGTTAATATGTGCAAGTGGTATATATGTCTGTTTTATTAGTATTTTCATGATGTTGCATCCAGTTACGTACGGTCATACCCCTTCGAGCATCGTGCATATTCATGATTAATTGTGCTGGCAGTAGCACGCAAGATGGAAAAAGGTTTTTTCTTACTGGAAGAAATTGTTTTTATGATAATCTAGCTTGGCAACATGCATTTTGTTTTGAGCAGAAATCAAGTTATTGCTCATTGATACCACATGCTTGTGAAAAGAACTCCAGCTTTTCCACTGGAACATTCCTGCATAAAAAGCACTGTTCATGGAACAGTGGGAAATTTGACCCCTGCTTCTATTTGATGAATCTGATCATTTGCACGTATATATCTTTCCGTGAGCTTTCAGAGTGACATGGTCTAACAAGTCTAACTTGATGAGGTGGAAGACACTCAATTCTTTCAAATCATTCTGGAAATTTGGAAATGTACTAATTGGTTACTTGAAAATTTGCCACAGAAAAATAACAGCGGTAGAATGTCAAAATTAAGCACAAAATCGGTTGTGATTGTAGCAACCATTTCATGGTGGATTACAAAGCTATACTGTAACAGGATAACAGTTAATTCTCCTCTTCCACCCCTCCTACTTTGTTTTGTTTCAGCTTTTGATGCATCGTCTCTCCCTGTTTTCTTTTCTTCCTATGAAAATGATCTGCCTCTCAAAGTACATATTCTTGCAAAGTAATTTTCGTATTCATTTGCAGACAAGTCATAAAGGTTACAATTACATATAGCTGGTTTGACTGCTAGTGTTTGAGAACCACCTAGGATGCTACAACTGATCACTGTCATTTTGCAAGGGAGTAGAAATTAAAATAAAACCTGGGAGAAAAAAAATGGGCTGGAAATAAGTTGTACAGGGCAAGACAAAAATTAGTTAATGTTAAAAGTCTTTTGAAGTTGTTAAGGCTAGACCACACCTATGTCACCCACTCCTACCTCCTTTCTGGCTCTCCCAAACCTATCTTGCAATACTGATCTTTCAATCAATCATATTTCCTAACCTGTGCACCTTAATTTTTTAATACTCTCTTGGCATGTCGCGGTGCCGTTAAACCTCATCAAATCAAACCAAATGTTGAGGCTAGGAGCATTTAATAGCAAAAATACATTTGGTGGATTGTTTCAGGCTGTGATTTAAATAGGGGCATACAAGGGAGGTGTATAAGCAGTCAGTTGTAAACAGGAGTGCGCCAAATAAAGTTTCCTTTAAACCATGTTGACAGTTTTTGTGGCTTTGTTGCTCATATTAGCAATGTGAGTGTTCCATTTTAGATTGGAGGTTATGGTTTACAAGCCTGGGTACTCTATTCATTACTCTATCAGCACTTTTTTGAAAACGCACTTGGGAGGCAGGGTTAAAGATGGGCACCCAAAATGGCGATAATATCGCCGAGTGGTAGAGTAAGGGTTAAGCACGGGCTGATTATTGAAGGGTCCTCTGTCTTCCAAGCAGCAAAGTCTGGCTCATTCCGCCTCAGTGACCCACTGGGCCGCCCATATGCTGCCTATATTTTTGAGTTAGCACACTTGTCGTGGGTGACAATGGGGGTGCCAACTTTCCATAGTAGACTTACTACATCAGTCATTTCTACACAGGTGAGATAGACCTTGAAACTTGAATATCTCCTTAACCAGCACTTTTTTGAAAATGCGTTTGGGAAGCGGAATTAAAGATGGGGCACCCAAAACGGCGATAAGGCGATAATACTGTCGCGTGGTAGAGTAAGGGTTAAGCACAGGCTAATTATTGAAGGGTCCTCTGTCTTCCGAGCAGCAGAGCCGGGCTCGTTCCGCTTTAGTGACCTGCTGGGCCGCCCACCGGGATCATGCTGCATATATTTTTGAGTTGGCACACTTGTCACTGGTTTATTAACCCTTACTCTACCAGCGCGTTTTTGAAAACGCGTTGGGAGGCAAGGTCAAAGATGGGGCACCCAAAATGGCGATAATATCGCCGCGTGGTAGAGTAAGGGTTTAGGAGGTAGTATGTTCAAAGGAGTGGTTGCCAGGAAGGTATTTATTAGAAATGGTGAATCTTTTGCTATTAAAATTGTATTTCTTCCTAGGATATTCTTGAAAATAAACAGTTTTCCTGGCTTTTGTATTGATGGATGACAGATTTACATGTTGTACAAACAGTACAATTGAATGTAAATTATATTCTGTACATATTCAAAAATAAACTTAATTGCATAGGAATTTAGCTCCCCTTTGTCTGAGGTTCTAACTATTTATTGTTTATGTGGTTTGGAAGCCTTTGAAAGATCCTTATCAATTATCGTACCTTTTCACATTATTTCCTCTCTTCATTTATATGACTTATCCAACTCTGACAATCTGCCAAGCCTGAACTACTGTTGTGTGTATTTGTCTATAATGAAATTCCCATGTTGGTTTATGATTTCTTGGAAATAAGTTTATGTCATACCTAACTACTAGTGCAATTCTGGAAATGAATTTTGATATCACTGCTGAAAAAGTTTTCAAGTGGAGGATTTTCTATGCCAGGAGACTGGTGACTACCAGGCACACTCATTTATACTGCACTGTAGGGATTTATTGAATTCAGGTTGCTGACCTTGGTAGAGCAATTACATCTCTGTGGAAGATATTAGTATTTACCTAAGAACCTGGTTTGTGCATCATATGACAACATTTCTGGATATTTTTATTCACAAATTTTGTAATATTTCCTGCTTATATTTCCAAAAAAGAATTGAAAATGGGAAATCTTCATAAACACATGAAGAAATCAAATGCTGTCTCAAATATTCTGGATGTATAGTATGTGTGGCGTTTTTAGAGGCATACACTCAAATAGTTTGGACCAGACGCGTTTATAGACCATTTTGACCGGGTCTTGTAAAATATCAGATTTACTGATGGCCTCAAATTAGCATCCCATTTGAAGAACAAGAAACTGCCTCCCTCAAAAAAGTTAATAATAAAAATCAGTTTATCGCTTGGCAATTTGGCTTCAAACTGTCTGACTATCTTGTTTTGTATTCTTAACCTTCACTTTTACTGATCTGGTACCAGATTTACTGACTAATCTTAAATTTTACCGACAAGTCTCCCCCCACCCCCACTCCCTCCCCGGTATTTATACCCCTGGTTTTGACTTCAGTTTTTGGTAGCTTGAGACTAATTATGTCACCCATGGAAACCTATGATGACAATATCAAATTCAGGGTTCACAAAAAGGAAGTTTTGGAAATCAATGTGATGTTTTCTGAAAAGCTTAAAAAAAAATATTTTTATTTCTTAAAGGCAAAATTTGAGAGACCATTCTTGAATGTTTGTATTTTAAGCAGTGACAGACATCAATTGTTTTCCTTCAAGGGTTGTCCAGGATTGACATACTTCAAAGATTTAGTATCACTCCTGGACAGATTAGAAAAATTCCCCAATGGGACCTTAGACAGAAGACTGACAGAAGTCAGTCTTCCTCCTTTCATTACTGTTAGGGTTAGAGGCCAGACCCCTAGCTTGATTTAAAAAGGGGAAGGGTTCTACATTTGTTTAGGGGCACATTAATGCGCACATGTAGTGTTGTGTCTTTTCGGCGTGGGGTCCAGGGACCCCCTGAAAGCTTAAGCTCTGGGTGAAGCTCTGGGATTTTAGCTATAATCATGCCTCAGAATGAAACTATTCTGATTGATAAGGACCATTCATAAGCCAAACAGGACAATTTCTTACTATGCTATCATTCTATATCCATTTAATGTATTTCATTTATGAGATTCATTAAGATTATAAAGTTTTCAATGGTTTTTTTTTTTATTAAACATTTTTTTCTGATGAGTGGCAGGGCAGACCAAAAGGAAGATGAGGGGCAGGGTGGGCCGCCCCTCTGAAAGATAAAACTAGGGCACTGGCTCCCACGCACTATCCGTGTTTTCTCTAGATGTTAGCAAAAGTGTAATCTATATGAATGAATTAATTGAAACTGTGACTTCACTAATTTGCATATTCCTTTGATGATTGTGTTTTAAATATAATCAAGCTATTTGAAGAACAATTATATACCTATTGGTAATTTTGTTTTATAATTTTTCAAGCAATTTAATTAATATTTCCTGTAGTTATATATGGACAGAATTATTTGTATTTCTTTAATTTTCTTTCCTGCAGCATCCAGATTTGGTCGGATGCCAAGAGAGGAGAGAATTCGTCTTTGGGAGGAATTGCGAGAGGAGCAGAATGGTGCCACAGAGGGCGACAAACACCGGGCTGAACTGAGGGGGCTTACAGACAGGGTACATGAGGCTTTTCAAGATATTTTCAAAGAAAGATTTACGATATTACCACAACAACAGGGAAAGGCAACGTCAACGACACACAGGGTAAAATTAGAAGAATCATCACTGGTAAGACAAACTTTTGTTGACCTCCTTAGCAGCTCCCCCACCCCTCTGCAATAACTGTTACTGCCCCCTCACTGTTTATCATGTCCTCATTGACTGCCCTCTCTAACCTCTAGGGCACAATTTGACCTTTGCTGTCATGGTGCCATTAAAACTCACCAAATGAACAAACAAACTATCTTTTGTTGAACTTCTTTACAATTGTTTCCTAATTGTTTTCTGTCATCATACAGACAATTGTTGACATATTTTTATTTTTATTTATTTTATTTTTTTTGACTATTTTTTTCTCTCTTCAAAATGGCTCCTAGCCATTTTAGAAAGAAATTAGCCATTTTGAACAAGATATGCTAATGACCCTTTATTCAATCTCAATATATCCAGGCTTCTGAAACCCAGGGTATTTGCCACATTACCCCTCACCCCTGACAGTTCTTCAGCATTTCACTGTTGTTACAAAACTTTCAAAATGGGAGGAGTAGATACAGCCATTGGAAGAGCAAACCCAAGAAACTACTAGTCTTTTCATTTTAGTACTTCTGTATGGGAAAATGTCAATTGGTTGCTTTTTCATTAAAAACCCATTGATTCTGCCTAGGAAGTTGATACCATGAGGTTGCATGTCCTCAACACAGTCTGCACATCTTTTTGGGTGGCCTACCTATAGGTCTGGTGCCTATAGGTCTGGTGCCTATAGGTCTGGTGCCTATAGGTCTGGTGCCTTCTGGTGCCTATAGGTCTGGTGCCTTGCATCTAGCCCTCAGTTGGTGATAAAATGTTAAAGGCTTAGTTCAGGGGTCAATAAAGTTTATCTCATATAAGAGAAGAACTCCAAAGAAACAAAATGGTGAAGAAACTACTTGATATCTTATTCTGTTAATCCTTACTCTACCACGCAGCGATATAATCACTGTTTTGGGTGCCCCATCTTTGACTCCGCCTCCCAAGTGCATTTTCAAAAAGTGCTGGTAGAGTAAGGGTTAATCAACCAGTGACAAGTGTGCCAACTCAAAAATATATGCAGCATGATCCTGGTGGGCGGCCCAGCAGGTCACTGAAGCAGAATGAGCCCGACTCTGCTGCTCAGAAGACAGAGGACCCTTCAATAATTAGCCTGTGCTTAACCCTCTATCACACGGCGATATTATCGCCTTATTGCCGTTTTGGGTGCCCCATCTTTAATTACGCTTCCCAAGCGCATTTTCAAAAAAAATACTGGTTAAGGAGATATTCAAGTTTAAAGGTCTATCTCACCTGTGAAGAAATGACTGATGTAGTAAGTCTACTATGGAAGGTTGGCACCCCCATTGTCACAATTTTAACATTTGTTAATGTATTTTAAAGACAGGGTTCTTACAGGTCCTGGAATTCCTGGAAAGTCAGGGGAAACTAAAATACTAATTTTGAGGCCTGGAAAGTCAGGGAAAAAGTACAATTTTTCCAAAAGTCCTGGAAAAATCAGGGATTTTTAAGAAAGTACATATTTGTCCCGATTTTCTCAATTCTTTATAAGTGAGTTAAAAAGCGTGAAGGCAATATATATTGTATTTGTAAATACAGTGATAGTGAGAAGGAATGTGTCATGCGATTTCCTGCATCACACTGTTCACGCTGTCCATCCTGTACAAACGCGATCAGATTAACTATTGTTAAGAATGCAGGAAATCGCGATTGATAACCAGCTTGTCCACTTTAAGTACAGTTTTTCAGTGGTTTATACGAACCAGAAAGATCTGTTTAGCGCTTTGCGGGAACAATGAGAGCAATTCTTTTGTGATTGCATTTAATCCCCAACAAAGGTTTGCTTTGCCTTGCCGTGGCTTCATCAAGTTCTTGCACACAAAAGATTTAACAATGGTGTTTAAAAGGGATTAAAGTTTTATGTCAATTCCAAAATCTCAATAGGTTAAGAGACCAGCATCATAATACCCTACAGCAAGCCCATATTTTGTGTGTGTGTAACTTTCAAGTTCATTTTTTATATCTACAAGCAATCAATATCTTTTTCCATAGGTTATGATCGTTCATGAGTCAATGATAAACAAAAAAAAAGAGAAGAGAAAAATATTGCGTCAGTGTTCTTTTTTCATTTAAAAAATAAAGAAGAACAAAATTTGCTACGCTTTTTTTTTTTTCCATTACTATCATTTGCAATCAGGTATTTGCTGAAACTAATTAAATCAGAAATCCCTGAAGAAATAGTTATTGATTTAAGTTAACCCACTCAATATCTTCCAAATCCTAATATATTTGACTTCTTCTAATTAATGTGTATTCCATATTAATATCACTTTGAAGTCGGGCTTAGAAAAATACAAGAATTCTCAGTATACAAACTTGACGTTTCCCTGCCCAGTCGGCAGCGTAACTACACATGCAACTTAACACTAAATAGATAAAACCAGGTCCCTTGTCTCAATTAAAATCCATGTTAAAACATCAAATGTATGTAATATTCGTCGTTAGACATGCTGTGAGTGGTAAAATTCTTCATTTTCCAGGGCCTGTAAACACGCATGATCACAGTCCTTGTTCTCCCATTTTCCTTTTATGGTAACATTTATCCTTATTGAGACAAACTTTTCTGCTACATAAACATGCAAGGACCTTGGGTGGGCAACTTATCACAATGTATCGTTGGTCATTGATGTAAATAAGTCCCTCGTGAGAAGTCTTGTGTTCTGAAAATATCCTGTATACCCACCTCTTTCCTTACAATTTATTTTTGGAAGTTTCTGCAAAATAGAAAAGTAACTACCGCTTTGAATTGCTCTTGATTTTTGATGAAATTTATTTCTTAATATATCGTTTGATTCAGTTGCTGAAGCCAAAAAGACAATTGACATATACAATTCCATATAACCATGCCGTAACTTTGTATTACCTAGAATAATATTATTTTCTTGCACGTGGCAAATATCATGAGGTTGCATTTTATTGCTGGCTTCTCAACATTTGGGTATATTTTGAGAATTTAATGTTTCATTAGATGGTATCATCAAATTTCCTGTCACCTGCCCGTAACCTCAACAATTGATCCAGAACGGTTACTATTACCTATTGAGTCACACATCATATTTAATACAGAAAGGCTCATAACTTTTGTTGCAAGCATATTCCTTTACTCAGATGTCATTTTTAATTTCCCACCATGTGGTTTGGTCAAATTCACCTCACCCTATTGGAACTTCTACAATCAGCCTGGACCAGTTGGCATCCCCCCCACCCCCACCCTCCCCTCCTCCCCTTAACCCACCCATTAATAATTATTTACACTTCAGAAACATGTTAGTATGGAATCGTATATGACTGTTTTAAAAGTACTGAATTTGCAGATGAGGTCCTTAAAAGTCAGGGAATTCTGCAAAGCCAAATGTGTACGAACCCTGTAAAACAATTTATTGACCTTTTTTTCACTATTTGACTTATTTTCCTTAGACTTTCTTGAAGTTGTAAATTATAATTCTCCTTACTATATTCTGTTTTTCTTCTTTCCTCACATATCCAATGATTTTTAATCCAACAAATTGCAGAAAATATATAAAATATGTAAAGAATTTGAGGAATCTGCAGTTTCTACAAAATAAATGAACTAATCCTTAAAGTTTGCAGTAAAAGGAGACTTATTGGCAAGTAGTGTTGTTGCTGTTTACCATGTACACGATGGACAATGATGGGTAGAAATGCAGGAAAATTGGAAATGGAACTTAAACTGAATGAGCAATAATCGATTTGATAAACAAATATAGACATGTGTATGAAGAGAACAAAAACTGGCTCCCTAATGGGCAGGATTGAATCTAAACGATCGTTTCTTTCCTCACTTTGTTATTTGCAGATGAGTGATATAGTCATGGATGAATCCAAACCAATGCAAGAGATTACAGAGGTGCGAGAAATCACCAAGTACTGCTCAGACTCCCTCATATCAGTAGTGGAGGGTCTCGCCAAGTTTGCGAAGAAGTTGGATGAGTTCAGAGTATTAGATATCAATGATCAGGTGAGCAAAAAGTGTATCAAAATGATAAAGTAATAGTAAGTCTGTTTTATATATGTTAATTTTGGTCCAAAGTGTCTTCATGTTCCAGCAAGAATGCTGAACTGTGCAGAAATTAATCAAGCTAAATCCATCCAAGTCATATAGGCTAATAGAGCCATTGATTATCCCCAGTTTGCACAAGCTGATGAGAGTACATAACTTGCCTGCATAGGTGCCGGAAGTGGGGGGCAGGGGGTCATTGGCCTTCCCAACTTTTCAGAAGTGGATATTTGGACCCCCCAACTTTGAACTTACAAATGCATCATTTAGATGCATATTTTGTTTTTATAAAAAAAAATCAAATTACTGGAACAAATAAATTCATTCTCATTCAGAAGACTGTAGACCTACAAACATACATGACACAAATTTAGGTTTTTGTAATAAAACTATAGATCTAATTGGGGCAGAAATCACTTCAAGTTCATTCCTCTGTCGAAGAATGCCTCAGGGCAGCAATATTTCCATGTTTTGGGTCTACTTCTTGCCGAATTAGATCGATGCTTCAACCAAGAGCCCTTATATACGATCTTGAAGGTGGTAGATACCATCACCGATTATTACACTACAGCAAAAGGAGGTGCCGTAACTGTCCTGCCACAAGGTCAGCAACTTTGTGGAAATGACATTGACAGTAAACGCTTACGAAAACACTTGTCCATGGCACCTGATGGTATACGAAAGGCCTTTCAACTGTTCAATGACAGATAGCCATCATCCTAAAATCGCTGATATTTTAGCAAAGGATGGATCAGCAAGAGGGGCATAGGAAGGGTCCATTCTCAGGAGTGGGGTCAAGACCCCTTATAATTTTCCAATCACAAGTAGAAAAATTGCACTGGTAAATGAAGTTTCTATTGATGTTCAAGTTGCTACTAATTGGGAAATCTCCAATTTTCGGGAAATATATACCCTTCAATTTGCCTTCATTTTCAGGAAATTTTGTTTCACATTTCTTAAAATTTGCTTCATTTTTCAGCAGTTTTCCGATTTTTAGAAAACTTTGTTTAGCTATTAGGAAATCTTGATTAAAATTTGCTCATTTTATGCTCATTTGATGCTTTTCAGGAATCAAGGAACATTTTAACTTCATGCAATTACCGTCCATCAGATGAGGACATTAAATGGCATTCCTGACGGCAGGGTTCCAAACCCCTTGCCTGGTTTTCTAATCACTTCTCGAAAGAGCAGGGTGAAAACCCGATGTCCATCCACTTCCATCCCGGTCATAATATCCATGTGCACCCATGGGCTGTGGGTTTATAGTCAGTATTTGAAGCTGCACTAAATTGGAAGAAGAATGAACCCACATTCTCATGTTGAGTTTACATTTAGCCTTTCTTTTGCATTTCAGGTCTGTCTTTTACGGGATGCTGCTTTTGAAATAGCAATGATCGCCACGTCTTCAAGGTATATTGCAGATGCCATGTGGTTCCCGCTAGAGGGCGTCTACATCAAGAAGCAAATCCTTCAAGATCTAGATCTCATCATCCTTAAGGACAAACTCAAATTCTTTGAGAAAGTGAAGAAGTTGAACATCAATGAAAGAGAGCTGGCTTTGTTTTCCTTCTTGGCTTTAGCTGCACCAGGTGGGTTTAGGAGTTTTAGGTACCAATAATAGCTGCACCAGGTGGGTTTAGGAGTTTTAGGTACCAATAATAGCTGCACCAGGTGGGTTTAGGAGTTTTAGGTACCAATGATAGCTGCACCAGGTGGGTTTAGGAGTTTTAGGTACCAATAATAGCAGCGCAAAGCATAAAGAATGATCCATCCAACTTCAGATGTTCAAACTGAAGTGGTCGACTTGGTTGAGTGGCAGTGTCACGTTTATCATTATGTGCCATAAGTAAATAACAATGGTGATATGCACAGCTTGAATTGGCATATTCGGTCCCAATCCTGCGTTTAATGGGTGTGTGTCAGATGATTGACAGATTTTTGTACGTAGCATAAAAATACGCTTGGAATGATCCATTTAATTTAGGCGCAGGTTGATAATGGTGATGCGCATAGCTTGAATAGAGTATGTGGACCATACGTCATGAACGCATAGTATTTGCAACGCCTTTAGGTCTTACCTAAGAATATATTACTCATGTTAAAACATCAGTTCAATGGTTGCTCATGTGTGTCGTATATGAAAAAGCATAAAAACAAAACACAACATGATTAAGATAGTATTCATGAATCTGATTCCATTCAGGAGATATGCAACTAAAAAGCTAAAATGGGATCCATAAAATATGGGATCCACATATGGTGGACCATAGGGTGGTGGATGCCATGTGGGAGATATGGTGGAATGCCATGTGGGCATGGGATGTTATGTGGGACATATGGTGGGGATGCCATGTGGGACATGGATGGGTCGATGTGGGACATGGGGTGGGATGCCATGGGATGCCATGTGGGACAAGAGATGAGATGAGATTTCATGTGGGACATGGGGTGGGATGCCATGTGGGGGGTGGGATGCCATGTGGGACATGGGATGCCATGTGAAACATGGGATGCCATGTGGGACTTGGTGTGAGATGCCATTTTTATAATTGGCCGGGTCATATGATATGGGTGTCAATTTGCATGGACATGCAAACCATGATGGTATCTACCATTCTAGTTTCAAGTGTTGATATATGTCATTGAAAGTGTAGGAATTTATATACCAAATTGAAATCATGGTGGCAAACTTAAAGGCACTCTCAGTCAGAAAGTGAGGGCGTTTCTGTACTATTTCATTTTTGGATCAGCATCAGAAACCTATGTGGTCATGATGGTGCATGTTTGTGTATGTATGGGTGTGTGTGTATGTGTGTGATGCCCACCTTGTAAACATGATATCTCAAGAACCATACACCGGATTTATGTCATAGGTGGTACACAGATAGGATTTGAAATGACATGAAATGAAATGTGCATTAACAAGATTTAATGCACAGGTCATAACAATGCAAGTACTCCATAGAAATGTATAATTGCCATTTATAAAGCACACAACGTGCAGGCCTCTATGCATATAATAACACACTCTAAGCAAAAGAAACTGATTATAAAATTAGAACAATAAAATTAGGGTTCAATAGCAGTCACAAAGAGATGAGTTTTAAAGATTTAAAGCTGTTAACAGTTCTTGCCTGTCGACTGTGGACATAAGAAAGGAGCAGCATAATTAAAAGTTCTTTCACCATAATATATGGAGACAGGGTTGATTGTCACAGAAAGCCGGCAGTGATTTGTTCGAAGAGTGAAGTGAACATGAGGTTTGATATTGATGCACAAGTTCATTAAGATAAGCAGAAGAAAGACCATTTACAGTTTTATTAGTGAAAAGCAACATTTTGTTGATAATAAATAGCGCATGGTAGGCCCGAATTTCAACCACTTAAGGTACAAATTTGCATTGTTTTTTTTTTAAATGGAAACCAATATATCAAAATAATCTCCAATTCTTTGAAACAGTGTATGATAATATGTGGTGTCGTTTTATTGAAATTTTGGTGAAAATATATCACAGTTTTGGTCAATCAAACGTTCTGCGACAAACCCAAATTTCAACCACTGTGTGTTAAACATGCCCAATTACCCAGCAGGTGTACCAGTAAAACGCACAATGTCCGATAGTCAGTACTGATCAAAATAAACTTCAATAAATTTTTTTCTAAACTGCACAAGAAATTGTTATTCTAAACTGCACAATCAGCTTATGAGGCATCTAATTATTGAAAATGGAATTCAATTAACAATTGGTAATCGCACAAATTTTGTCCGACTATATTGGTAACATTAGAGGTGGTGGAAATTTGAGGGTGGTTGAAATTTCAGGTCACTCACTATGATTTAACCGAAAAAAGAGTATTGGAATATTCTAGGAACCTCAGAATGATATGGCCTTATGTTTTGGCCTCATAGCTTTGATGTTGTTCATAAAAATGATATCCTTACATGTTATTAATAAGTCACTTAGATTTGCTTTGTTTTGAATTGACACCATCCACAGCTGGAGGTCATTAGGGAATATCTTAGCTTACTTTTACATTCTAAAAAAACATTCATTACTTTGATTTATTTTGATCTCAAAGATTTATCTTATATAAATTGATATACACTACTTTCAACATTCTAAAAAAACATTCATTATTTTGATTTATTTTGATCACAGAGATTTATCTTGTAAAACAGGCATTTTTTAACTCGCCAAAGGCATTTTCCAGTTAAAATCTGTTAGAAACTTGTTCAATGAAAATGGCCATTTTGTAGAAAGACTTAATTTGAACAAAATCGAAGTATTTTTTTAGAAACTATGGTGACTTGAAAAATAGACTACATTAATAATGAATTAATTTCATATTATTCACAGGGATGTATATTCAACACCCTATATTTGCCATTGAAAGTTACCATAAACACTGTTTTGACTTTCCTGGTTCCTGATTGGCCATTGTCACATTACGCTGTTGACGTGTTTTGACAAATCTCGTACTTACGAAAACTCTCCGAGAAGTTGAATTGGATCGGTGACAATGTACTTTGAATATTGCTTTTGTTATAAATGTTTTTTTGTGTGGATTTATAGGAAGAGAATTTCCAATGTGAGTATTTTGTTACGAAAAATGCCTCTCATCTCAGGTTGATGTCGACCTGCGGCTATATACGTACATTTAATAGTAGTATATATTGACAAAAGTGTATATATGCTAAAACCCCATTGTCCTCAGACTGTGTGGTACAGATTGATAACAAAAAAATGCAAAATGTCAAAAAATGCAAAAATTGAATGAAAATGCATGCCCAACCCACTCACTGTGAGAGGAATCTTGGGCTAAAGTCTTTTTATGCATACGATAAAATATAACAGTTACTGCCAAGACTCCAATTTTATGTTTTTGTTGTTTTCAAACTTCCGCAGTGAAAATCCTCTTTAAAAAATATCTATTGCGGAGTTATGACATCAATTTGATGTCAAAATCCTTGGATTCTCTACTTGTTAAACAAAGAAGATATTAGAATGTAACATGACAAAATAATAATGCTGTATGCATTGCCTAATTGTGGTATTATTAGATATGGAACGGTTGCCAACCATTTTCAAGTGGTTGCCATGAGGTCATATGTACGATTCTTACTAATCTCGATGATTTAGGCAGAAACCACAAAACTGCTTCTTAAAGCTGATAGAAATAACATCTTGGTAACCCTTGAAGGAAATTTTTGAAGTGTTCGATTTGTCTTGAATCAATTTCTCTTGATATTTTCTGTCTTAAAGCTTTGATGTAATAGTCTTTAAAAGAATATTGAATTTTTGTTTGTGCAAAACTGTTTTAATTGCTTTATATAGCAAATAAATGTTAGATGTTGAGGAAATTGTCTTGTTTGACTACTTTCTTAGCATATGCAATGGTTTTTAAGCCACAAAATTATAAGACAAAATATAATAGAACACATAAAGAATTTGAGGAATATTAGGCTGTGATGTCACAACTAGTCTGATTTCAGTTATTTTTAACACAAATGATAGCAAACTTTAAACTTAAATATCTCCTTAACAGTATAAGAATTTTGAATGCTTTTTTCACTATTTTGTTTTTAAGCCTCAAAATCATAAGACAAAAATAATAGAATATATACAGATTTTGAGGAATCTCAGGCTGTGATGTCACACTAGTCTGATTTCAGTTGTTTTTACACAAATGATAACAAACTTGAAACTTAAATATCTCTTTAACAGTATAAGATTTTATACTGCTTTATACTGCTTTCTTCACTATTTTGTTTCTATTGAAGTCCTCTACCATATACGATGAACTTGCCGGACCTCTGAACTAATCCATCAATATAATTTAGCCTCTCTGGTGCTTGCTGTCAACATGCCTGCAGCTAGTTCTCACCAATCAGTGACTATTTAGAGGATAAATGCATCAGAACACATCCAATTAGATTCGTATTTTGAACTCATTTTCTGTTCATTGTTCACAGATCGCGATGACCTTGTTGAGAGAGCGGAGGGTGGAGAAACTCCAGGAAACAATCTTAGAGGCTCTAGAGCAAGAGTTGCGCCAAAGTCACTCGGATCACAGGCAGTTACTTCCTCGATTGCTGCATCTCCTTGTGGACCTGAGACAACTAGTGCTGGAACACATCCAACAGGTCCAGAAGTTGATGCTGATGGACGACCCCAACTTCCCTGGTCCCCCGCCTCTTTGAAAGAGATTTATGGTTTATAGCACTGGAGGAGTTTTGGCTCCAGCTCGCTTCAAGTCAATTATCTCAATAGATGTCTTTTGTTGGGGTTGAATTTGGTTTATGAGCCACGTGGTGTTGTGTTCCTGTTTGTATGGAGCAGCTAACAGGAAACCATGCCTTGAGTGTGATACCAGTCCATGGGAGGTTAGCCTCCCATCATCAACTGGTACTCATTGAAGAATAGGTGGTAGTTCCTCACTGAATGACAGAATTTTGTCCTTGTGGTGAGAATTGAACGGAACGCTGTTTGGACAAGATAAAAAATATTGAGGTTTGTCACCATAGCTTCTGTGCTGATTACTATTAAGTTGGGGAACATGCATTTACCATAGCAGGATTACATTACCATCAATGGTGCTTGCATTGTACACTTATTTTGACATGTCATCACAACTGCAACACAGTACCTCTATGGATACCTTTATCCTTGTTTTGAAATTTCATTTTTTTGTTCTCGATGGTCTAAGCATGAAGAGGAAACTTATGCTAAGATTTCCTTTGAAAAATGACAGAAAACTTGAGAGGTAATAAGTGTAATATCTTTTGATGAGTACTGCCATTTTGGCAGTTGCTATTTTTGTTTCTTTTGGGCCGTAATTATGCAAGGAAGATTTTTATCTCCATTTTTTTTGATCAATTGTTTAGTAATTTTGCTTCAACCTCTCAATGGGTGGGGGAGGCAGTGAGCTCAGTGGCTGGATTTGAAGTTTGTGCTTCATGCAGATTTGCTCTTGTTTAAGAAGGCAACTAATAGCTTGATGTGGCCATCAGCCATTTAGAAATACAGATATCCCTGAATTTAATACAGGAAACCAGTGCAGGAAATATTTGAAGGTTTATGCAGTATTTTCAAGGGAGGGAGGAGGGGGAGGGGGTAGTAGGCAGGTCATCCCAAGGAATGATCAAAAAGGTCCATGTGAAATGCAGAAGAAAGCAAGACAATATGGTCATCATAATGATTTCTCTGTTTGTTCCTAATTACATTATTGTCTCGACCCCAAATATCTTGTCAATGTTATTTTTATAGTAGTTTTTGGCACAGGGAATGATAAAACTGTGAAATGCAGAAGAAGGCAAAAATATTCATAATGATTTCTCTGTTTGTTCCTAATTTACATGCAAAAATATAATGAGATTTTTGCTAAAACTGTAAAATGATTGCTAAAGTTTGTATTTATTCCCTTAGTCCCTCATTGAATAGGTTGAGTCTTTCAAATGACATTGTCTCGAGGGGCTTAAAACCCCAATACATCTTGTCGGCTCAATCATTTTGTTATTTTTTAGTAGTTTTTGGCAGTGGGCAGGTCATCCCAGGGAATAATTAAAAGGTTTATGTGAAATGCAGAAGAAAGCAACACAATATGGTCATAATGATTTCTCTGATTTACATGCAAAAATATAATGAAATATCTACTAAAACTGTGAAATGATTGCTAAATTTTGTTATTCATTCCCTCAGTCCTTAATGTATAGATTGAATAGTTAAGGTTTTAAAATGACATTATTGTCTCAAGGGGCTTAAAACCCCAATACATCTTGTCAGCTCAAACATTTTGTTATTTTTATTCCATGGTGTAACATATGGGATGGCATCTGGATTCTAGGTGTGATGGCATGTGGCTCGATAGCAGGTGTGATGGCATGTGGCTCGGTAGCAGGTGTGATGACATGTAGTACATAGGTGGGATGATGGGTGGTAGGGCATGTGCGACAGCAACAGCGTAGGAACAATTTTTTTCTTGGGGTGTGGGGCTGAAAGTTTATTTACCACGAACCTCAACCCCCCTCATTCAAAAGTCATATTTGTCCCATTTATTTTTTTTTACAAAGAAGAATAGACAAAGAAAAATAGACAATTAAGTGACCTGTCACCTGCATGTAAACATACTAACTGCATGCATACATTCGGGCAAGTGTGGTCAATTCACCCCTCACATTTTTTTCACAAAGACAAATAAGCCCAACATGTGGGTTTCTTCCCTGAAAAGTGTGGGTGGGGAGAAGCATACTTCCGCCCCTCACATTTTGACAGAGGGGACAGAGGGTGAAAGGGAAGCTGAGACAAGAGGGTGGGAGATCTCTTATCAGCAGTGATTTGTATGGAAATGCAAAGAATGGGGAAGTATATTGGCCCAAGGTTTATGAAGTCAATTATGGTTGGTAACCAGCACTGAATCTTTTTGAATAGGTAGAATCTTTCAAATTAATCTTTTTAATTGGTAGAGTCTTTAAAAATTGAGAGAGGCTTTAAACCTCAGTAAATCTTATCAGCTCAATCAGTTTGGTATTGCAGGATATCAAATTTCTGGAAATTAAATTGTAGGCTTTTCAGCTTTCAATCTCCCATTTTTATCTTTGTAAGTGGTAATCAGCCACCTATTTATTGTTTATACTGTTAATGACATTGTATAAATTTGAATAACTGTTTACCATAATAATAGTCAGCCTCATGAATAAACATTATTCATAACGGGAAAGGGCATAATTTGATGTTGATCACTTCAGCCACGAGGTAGTGTCTCCAAATATCCGCATTTGTTGTTCCAAATTTATTTGCTCCTTCAATTTTATTTTAACTACCAAGTCAAGTTTGAATTTTTTTAAAAATTCTACATTTTTGAGAGAAAAATGCCTTTCCTGAATATATCATGAATAATGATATATTATTCCAGAGAATTCCTTGTAATCATTTGCATTTCTTTATCCTTAGACAATTAAGTACATATTTATATCATATTTATCAAGAGGTACTGTCTTTAAATGTCCATATTGCCTATCAAATGATATTTGCTATTGAAGCACACAGTTAAACATAAAAACCCTGCAAGTACACTAGTTTCTGCATGTGTACTTATTACTTCTCTCCCCATTTTTCATAAAAGGTTATTTAATCAATGTCAACACATGTATTATTTGTTTAATCTGTACGTGTTCAACGGCAGCAGTATTATTATTAAAATAGAAGTATCGAAACCTACACTGGAGCATATAGCATCCACAAAGTCATTGGTTGGTGTCTATGCCACAGGGGAATGGAAATGGGATGCAGACTCCCCCCCACCCACACACACCTATGTTTTTATAAATAACACTATCAAGGCCCCTTAAAGTCATCATAGCCCCCAAAATTCTGGATGTTGGGTACTGGCTATGCCACTGGTTGGTGTTTGTGTTGCATTGTGTATGCCTTGAAAGTCATTGTAGCCTAAAATAAACATTTCTGCAAATCAGGAGTATTTACATCAGATGTGCTTTGAATTGGGTTTGTGCTACATTAAATGGAAAGATGATGTATAAATACGTACACGCATTAATTAGTTGCATGTTTTATAAAAGGACAGTTTTTGTATATTTAGTTTATTACTATTTTTGTATCAAATGATTATATCATATTAAATGGGTACAAGGTTCATTAGTATTGCACTAAGAGGGTTTTAAGCTTCACAGATGTGTATGTATAGTACAATGTGTGGAGCAACAGATATGTATGCTTCTACTTTAAAGAAAAGATTATATGCCAGGGAAAACTTGCTTAAATGGATATAAGTAGCATGAAATGGGTATATGTAGCATGAAATGGGTTGCTGTTGCATTTGATGAGTTGCTATTGCATCTGATGGGTTGCTGTTGCATCCGATGGGTTGCTGTTGCATCCGATGGGTTGCTGTTGCATCTGATGGGTTGCTGTTGCATCCGATGGGTTGCTGTTGCATCTGATGGGTTGCTGTTGCATCCGATGGGTTGCTGTTGCATCCGATGGGTTGCTGTTGCATCCGATGGGTTGCTGTTGCATCCGATGGGTGGGATGGTTGCTGTTGCATCCGATGGGTTGCTGTTGCATCCAATGGGTTGCTGTTGCATCCGATGGGTTGCTGATGCATTCGATAGGTTGCTGTTGTGCCCGATAGGTTGCTGTTGCATCTGATGGGTGGGATGGTTGCTGTTGCATCTGATAGGTTGCTGTTTCATCTGATGGGTTGCTGTTGCATCCGATGGGTTGCTGATGCATCTGATAGGTTACTTTTGCATCCGTAGGGTTTTTATCTCATTATAAGAGTATATTTTGCATCAGGTAATATTTGTTGCACCAAACCAGAAGATATCGCATCAAGTGGGGATGTATTGCATGAAATCTATGGATATGGTATAAATGATGTTCAGCCATCTTTTGAAGGACAATGATGGAATGTAAATCTTGGCTGAAAGTAATTCAAAACAATATATGCTTTACCTGAATAATATGTGAAAATAAAGATCTTCAAAGAATATGTATTGAGAATGTAAGTAAGAAAAAGATTTTTTGGAGATGACTGATCTTGTATTGAGGATGAAGTGATTTTTTATCCAGAAAACAAGAATTTGGTTGATTTTTTGAAAACTCAATTCTTCAAACTATACCATGCCTTGTTGACTTTATTAGGTTTTTTAGATTTAAAAAGTGGTCTATGTATTTAGTAAACTATTGCATACCTAATAAAATGTATATATGTACGTTTAATAACCCTTGAAACAACATCATTTCAGAGTTTTATTGTAAGAGAAGTACTCCAAACCTGTAAAGAAGATAGTAGTTACAATGACAGGCATGGGTACATGATGAATCAGTTCACTTGAAATATTGCCTTTTTTATTTGTATATATGTTTGATAAAACAGAAGTTTATAATTTGTGTGATATATATCACATACCTGGAATGGATTGTATGTTATTAAATAAACTGTTCCTAGTTCTGCTTGTGGTGCCTTTATTGATTATATCTATATATAAGGGTGTATCTATATTTTAAAGGGTCTGGGTTAGGGGTGGTTATGTGGGTTGGGGGCTGTTGTAGAAAGATAGAGTACATATTTAAGTTGTAAAATGTAATTTTTTACTTTTGCTTTGTAGGGTTATTATGTTTGTGGCCTGCTTGGAAGCACTTGCTTTTTCAGGCTTCCTCCACTTAATCTATATAATGTAAATAATTTGTTGTATATTAAAGAATGTAAAAAAAAAAATGAAATGAAATGGAAAAAAAAATAAAAACTTTGAAGTATGACCTCATGATAGTGCCAAATCTATGTCTTTTTCCAGTTGGGATTTTAGGCTCTTTCAATAGATATATATTATGTCAGTTTAATAGTATATGTTATGTTACATTTATGTAGGAATTATTGTAAAATGTGTGTCATCTGAAATGTTAATGTTATTGTATGATAATAATGGAAAATTATTGTTTGCCAGTATCCATCAACAATGATGGTCATGGTGCAGTGACATAGCAATGCAAAACAATAAGAATTCAACAGTTAACTACAATGGAACACTCACAGAATTATAGGGAAATACAAATACAGAGTTTCATATGGTCTGAAGTCTGTTCTACAATTGACCTCTCTCACCACACGAATTTGCCTAATAACAAAATCTGTGTAATTAAGTGGGGCAAAAATCCTACACGGTACTGGTACAGTACAGCTAGCTAGTGGAGTGCTCTCATGCAGTCAATGCAATATACTGCACAGAACAAATTTCTGCACACATAGAATGAGTGACAAGAACAAAAATTGTGCCTACGGTCCCATTTCAGGTTTTGAAAATCTGATTTCCTTTACCCAGAATGGTTAGCAAACTGAATTTTGTTTATTCCTTTTAAAAGATCTGGAGAACTGCCACAAATTGATCAAAGCTTGTGGCAGGCCACAGAAACATCAAAATGTCAATGCATTGGCCATGCTTGATTGAGGTTTGTTTGCCCCACCTAGTAACTGTGTTGCTATGGTGGGTGCTGCTATTTTTCCATACTAAGAGAGGTCAATTAAGTAGCTGTAGAAGTGAAAGAGCATCTATAGTTCAAATTATTAAAAGAAGCATGCAGGGCTGTAATCCCTGGGGTGACAGGGGGGCATATCTCCCTCATTTTCTGGTGGAGTTCAAAAAAGTTTTTTAAATGTTGTCTCCACTTTGTGGAGGGAAATTACAGCCCTGGTTGTGCATTAAAGCAATTTTGAATGAATGGTATGGTAAAAAAATTAAGTGATTTATTTTACTCGTTAGGACAGTGTATTATACCATATTTTCTATAGTAAGCACTGACAGCCTTATAAGCTGTCCTTCATTATTTTTTAGTAGTAAATGATAATAAGTTTTACATTCATCACAGAATATGCAAGATCGTTGGGAGTGCCAAGGCTCAGATAAAAAAAAAAAAAAAAAACTCTTCAATTTTTTCTACAAAACAGACCAAGTTTGAAAATGTTGGTACCAGCACTGTGTGTGTGTGTGTGTGTGTGTGTGTGGAAGAATGTACAGACAGCGAAAAGCTGAGCGGAACAAGAATCAGATTGGAGGGGGTGGTTTTTTCGCATCATTCATTAAAACTTACAGTACATGTAATAAGAAGACGTGTCTTTCATACATACTTTCCCAGGGCCAGATTTAGACATGTGGAGGCCCATGGGCAGCCTTTAGAAGTGGAGGCCCACCCTACTTTAGAATACTAAAAAGGTGACAATACATAAATACAGTCATCCATAAAGTATATTTTTTCAAGAACATTGAATCTGAATATAAATTTACTTCTTTGATTTGAACATCATGATCAATCTGTAAGAATGAACGAAGTCAAAAATTCCTAGAAATTAGAATGATTGATAATGAGATTTAAAGATGATGATTGATAATGAGATAAAAGATGATTGATAATGATATAAAATAGAGAATGAAATAAGACGAATATCTGTTCCACTTATCTACCTCTCACAAGTACATTTTACGTACAAAAATGTTATTTTTCATTAAATTTATGGAGGCCCCTGGTTGTGGAGGCCCCTGGTTGTGGAGGCCCCTGGTTGTGGAGGCCCTTGGTTGTGGAGGCCCCTGGTTGTGGAGGCCCTTGGTTGTGGAGGCCCCTGGTTGTGGAGGCCTGTGCACAACTACCCCTCTTGCCCCTACCTAAATCTGGCCCTGTGCTTTCCTCCAGATAAAAATGAATTATCTCAAAAGATGCACAATACTTGTTTAAGAGAACCTGTTAGCGTTTACTCGTGGTACCTTTGCTGCTGTATACAGAGCATTTATTAGAAATAAATCACAAGCCACTCATTAGAAAATTTATATTAGCACTTCTTATGGTGAGTAGGTTTTTTTTACAATCATAAATTAGTTTTTCTTGTGGGAGCAATGGGTAGAGAAAGCATCAAATCTGCTTTATGTACAGGAAAAAGACATTTTTATAGTATTTCATGTAATGAATCATATGTTTTTGATGTGTTTATAAATATCTTGTTTTTGTTATAACATGAAAGAATCCAAAGGTTCATGAGATTTGATATGCTGTTTGTAGAACCTCTCTAAAAGTATTTTTGCCTTGATCTGGCGCCCGCTTTTATTTATAAACATGACATCATTTTCATAAGATGTCCTTGCACAGCTTTTAAGGAATGCCTGTTGTTTACATTTGATTGTTTCATTTTGACCTTGTCGTGTTTGTTGGGAAGAACGATTCGTAACTTCTCGAAAACTTTCAATTTCTACTCTGCTCATACTCTGTTCATTTTACTGAAAGCCATACTAAGAATGGTATAAATGTTTGTTATATATTGTTTGTTAATTAACTTCTTAGTCTTTTACCAGATGTTTTTATGAAGGGAATAACTGAGTGGGATTGGGAGAAGAGCAGTTTGTTAAAGGAATATTTCCATGAATTTTCATTTTTATATACTACTGTATGTGATATAAGACTGTTAGAGAAACACTTTGGTGTGTGTTCAGATCCATATTATCTTTGCATAGGTTACCTGACCTGCATTATAAGCACATCAGGTAGGCTTTAAGTAGTCCGGGAGCATGCCTATTAGTAGGAACATGTATAACACACACGAATATTGAAGTCGCACAGCCGGATTGTTCAGATGTTACCATAAAATGTCATGGTTTCAAATTTATATACTTGAAATATTCAAAGTGAAACACTTTTGAAAAACATTTGAATTTTCAAAATGACTGTTTCGCCCCTAAAAGCCTAGCTGTATTGTCTATTATTTCTAATATTTCAAAAAACGGCATGGTGAACATATAAAATGGGAGTGAAAAATATTTAGCCATCATTGTAATGAAGATATTTTCAATAGTTTTAAGTTTCCCCAAGCAAAGATATTTTTCCCAACTTTTTTTTAAAAATTTGAATTGTGTAACATTGCATTAGGCTTTAACGTTAGGATTGCAAAAAATAATAGGAAATATCCAAAATGGCGGTTTCCATGAAGCAAAAATGTTCCAATTTTTAGGAAAATTTGGGTTCCTATAGGCATGCTCCCAGATTGATAAGTATACTTGTGTAATGCGCCTGGGGCAAGAAATTGGTGGAATTGGATATGGTCTTGTAGGTACAACATACCCATCTGCTCATATTGCAGATCGGGTATGATATGCCATAATTGATGGGATCTGTATGTAAAATGCCAAAGTCTGCATAGTTCTCCAATGTAAGGTCATGCATTTTATATGTGCATAAAAGATATTCAAATGTACATCGGTAGTAATGTGGTCTGTTAGAGGTGCTGTGGCACAGTGGTTAAGGAGTCATGCTGGTATACGAGAGGTACCAAATTCGATTCCCATCGTGAGCGATGCTTCAGTCCACTCAGCTGTATAATTAGTACCAGCACTGCTGGGGAGTTAATCTGCGATGGACAGGCCTCCTGTCCATGGGGAGTCATGCACTCTCATCCGCTTGCACCATGAAACCGGAATAAGCACCGGCCCAATGAACCTATAACCCGACCTTTGTGAAAAGTGGCCAATGGTTGGCTGGCGCTCACTATCCTTCAGAGGGGACGTTAAGCCGTTGGTGCTGATGGTTGGAGTTTCACCCCCTGCCTGGTTCTCTGAACACTTCTTGAAAAGAGCGAGTGTTAACCCAGTGTTCATCCACTTTCCATCCTGGCAAATTCATAGGGTACACACTAAAAAAAAGTCATTGTGACTTACGTGTGCTTTCCCTGGCATATGCCTAAAAGTGAAATACATGCATACATAATGGCTCGGATAGATTTAGCTTTTTTTTTTAGTAATGTGGTCTAAATTATATCATCAAAATGTGAGCTCTTTTAAAATGATCCTGTTTAACCATTTTTGTTGAAGAATATGATTTTCCTGCTGTAAGTCAATCATGTGTTTAGAGAAATGTTATCAAATTCTTCAAAAAAAATCTTTTGATGATAATAATAATAATAAGAAGAAGCATTGATTTCTGCCTTTAGCTAAGGCCTCGAAGCACTTGACCAAGATCACAACAACAATGCATGATTACAAATTTTAATTGATGAATAAATAAGTTTTTAGAAGACATTTGAAAAATTAACAGATTTAGCTAAGGCCTTGAAGCACTTAAACCAAGATCACAACAAGATGCTTTATTACAAATTTCAATTGATGAATAAATGAGTTTTTAGAAGACGAGACGGTAGATTGTTCCAGAGAGAAGGTGCAGCAGAGATGAAGGCCCTTTCACCATAAAATTTGTGTTTGGGTGATAGCTGGCAGCCAGAAGACATTTTGTTGAGGAGCAAAGCTGCCGTTGTGGATGGTATTGGAAAAATTAACTGCTTAATGTATCCAGCAGCAAGAGAGTGTTGAGATTTGTATGTAAGGAGGAGCAGCTTGTACATTGATTGCTGCTTTACTTGAAGCCAATGAAGTGATTGAAGAAACTGATGATATGTGATTATATCGGGATGAATGGCTTATGAGCCAGGCAGCAGAGTTCTGAACAGTCTGTAGTTTTTTAAGTGTAGTCAGGGACGAAGCAAGTTACAATAGTCAAGTCTGGGCATATTGCAGGAACATACCAACCTTGTAGTTAATTCATTCGTTAAAAATGTCCTTGTTTGGCTGATGTTGCGCATTAATTAATCAATTGTTTGATATAGCCCATGATTTGACATCAATGATGCAATTGTCAAGTTTGTGACGGCATTAGAACGTTGATCAGGGTGAAAAGACATGAATATCTGAATGTCATAAACTGCAGTCTGAACATTTGCTGCAACAATTAAGTCATGCAATGGAGCCACGTACAGGGTGTAAAGCAATGGTCCCAGACCTGAGCCTTGTGGAACTCCTGTGGTGAGTATAACTCCTGTGGTGAGTATAACTCCTGTGGTGAGTATAACTCCTGTGGTGAGTATAACTCCTGTGGTGAGTATAACTCCTGTGGTGAGTATTACTCCTGTTGTGAGTATAACTCCTGTGGTGAGTATAACTCCTGTGGTGAGTATAACTCTTGTGGTGAGTATAACTCCTGTGGTGAGTATAACTCTTGTGGTGAGTATAACTCCTGTGGTGAGTATAACTCTTGTGGTGAGTATAACTCCTGTGGTGAGTATAACTCTTGTGGTGAGTATAACTCCTGTGGTGAGTATAACTCCTGTGGTGAGTATAACTCCTGTGGTGAGTATAACTCATGTGGTGAGTATAACTCCTGTGGTGAGTATAACTCCTGTGGTGAGTATAACTCTTGTGGTGAGTATAACTCCTGTTGTGAGTATAACTCTTGTGGTGAGTATAACTCCTGTGGTGAGTATAACTCTTGTGGTGAGTATAACTCCTGTGGTGAGTATAACTCCTGTGGTGAGTATAACTCCTGTGGTGAGTATTACTCCTGTTGTGAGTATAACTCCTGTGGTGAGTATAACTCCTGTGGTGAGTATAACTCTTGTGGTGAGTATAACTCCTGTGGTGAGTATAACTCTTGTGGTGAGTATAACTCCTGTGGTGAGTATAACTCTTGTGGTGAGTATAACTCCTGTTGTGAGTATAACTGTTGTGGTGAGTATAAGTCTTGTGGTGAGTATAACTCCTGTGGTGAGTATAACTCTTGTGGTGAGTATAACTCTTGTGGTGAGTATAACTCTTGTGTGACAAATTATTAACAACAATGACAGATTGGGTAAGATGTGAATAGCCCAAGTGTGGAGGAGTGAACCTGTATTTGTTGGCTTAATTCTCCAGCCTTTAAGGCGTTCACTTTCTGAACTCATCACTCATCAGATTGGTTCATTTCATCTGTGCATCCAGCACTGCTTGGGTTAAAGGTGTTAATTAAGGTTATTTAAATACCATATATGATAGCACCAATTTATTTGATATAATTAAACAATTTAAATTTAAAAAAAAAATCTTTTTTTGGATAGTGAAAACTCATACAAATAATACCACTACACCAAAAAAAAGTATAAAAAAATTATTTGTACAGGTTTCATATATTCAATGATTATGTAATCAGACTATTTTGGTGCTATATTTTTGTATTTTTTTATATTTAGATGTTTTAAAATCATGTTTGTGTGACAAGGGGTGTTTGTAACAAAGTATGTAGTTTGTCTGCTGCATTTGGTTTATATGTCTGTTGGGTCAAATACAGTTACAAAAAATGAAACCAAGATTGGAAATTTTATTTTAAGAATTGTCAGATAACTGTTTGTGAAGATTTGAGTGATCCCCGACAGGTGTGACTAAAAAAAATTGGTATCAGTGGTGCAGCTAGACTTTTTGCAGGGGGGTGGGGAAAATCATTAAAAAAATCTGAATCCAAGAGCTCCCCTCCCCCTCCCACCCCCTCCCACCCCCCTCCCACCCGTCAAGGGCATTGTATTGAAATTTGGGGTGTATTTCATTCCATAAAAAGCAACATAGGTACAGCCAAGCTCTGCCACGCCCACCTCGGCTCTGCCCACCAATGAAAAAGCTGGACCACCTGTCAGGGTGTGGTGGACTACCTATGTCGGATAACCTAGAAAGCCATCTGGACCAGGTATGATTATAGTCAACTAGTACAAGAAAAGGAACATCAAGACCAGAAGATCTCACTCTACGCGGTCCAGGACCTCTATGCGGTCCACGACCTCTATGCGGTCCAGGACCTTTATGCGGTTCAGGACCTCTATGTGGTCCAGGTCCTCTATGCAGTCCAGGACCTCTATGCCGTCCAGGACCTCTATGCCGTCCAGGACCTCTATGCAGTCTAGGACCTTTACGCGGTTCAGGACCTCTACGTGGTCCAGGTCCTCTACGTGGTCCAGGACCTCTATGCGGTCCATGGCCTCTATGCGGTCCAGGACCTTTATGCAGTCCTGGATGTCTGCATGGTCCAGGTCCTCTACATGGTCCAGGTGCATAAGATATTTCAGCCAGAATAAATGTTTTATCCAAAACAATAGAGAAGTTACAAAAGAACTGATCACAAAAGCTTGTAAGAGATTGAAGGAAGCAATCTGGGAGGACCTTAGGATTGAAGAAGCAAGTCCCCCTGGAACTAGTAACACACCCAATACGTTTTAGATACCAGATGAAATTAAAATGTTTTAAAGGAATATTACCTTGCATAGTGACACTTGTACATTTCACATGATGCAAGTTTAAAGGAATATTCCTATGGTTTTTTGTAAACTTTTATTTGAAAGAGCATAACTTTAGAGCCAATTTGGTACACAAATGAGGTTGATATTATATTCCATTCAGGAGATATGGATTTTTAAAGATTTCCCAATTGCATTTCAAAGTGTTTGTAGAGTGATGAATTCATGTATGATGATGTCATAGAGGCAATTCCATTGCAAATGTTTATATTATGTATTTCTTTGAACGTTGGTTGGTTGTTTCTGTATGATTAGAAACATTTTTTTAAAGTGATTAAAGTAGGGTATATTTGGCAATGTATATAGATACCTAATTTTCATCAATTTATTTGTTTAGCAGTTTTACTAATAAAGGATGATAAAACGATGATAGATTTTAATGAAATACATAAACTTTGTGGGAGAATGTGATATCATACTGAGCCTTTTCCTATTTGTTTATTGTCATTTTTGTGAACCTTAAAATTTGAATATCTCCTGGTAGGAATAGCATATCAACATAATTTTGGTACTAAATTGTTTCTAAAATTGTTCTTTTTCATATGAAAGGGTAAGAAAAAGCTAGTCAATTCCATTGAGCCATTAGGTTTATAGAGCCGGTGCTTAACCCCCACCCCACCCCGCCCGGTTTCCGTGGCGCAGCGGATGAGAATACACGACTCCCCCTGGGCGGGACGCCAGTCCATCTCCCCCTGGACGGGACACCAGTCCATCTCCCCCTGGACGGGACGCCAGTCCATCTCCCCCTGGACGGGACGCCAGTCCATCTCCCCCTGGACGGGACGCCAGTCCATCTCCCCCTGGACGGGACGCCAGTCCATTGCAGATTAACTCCCCAGCAGTGCTGGTACTCATTTTTTGCAGCTGAGTGGACTGAAGCAAGTGGAGTAAAGTGTCTTGCTCAAGGACACAATGCAGCGCTCACGACGGGAATCAAACTCGGTACGAAAAATGGGAATATACCTTTCAAACAAACAAATTAATGTACAAATGACTGGATAAGCAATAATATCACAACCTCACATAAAACAAAACCTGAAGTCCGAGGCAGTGGCGTAGCTAGACTTTTTTGCAGGGGGAGAACAAAAAATCTGAACCCAAGCTACACCCCCTCCCCTATCTCCTTCCTTCATCCCTTCACTACCCCTCACCTACCCCTCCCTTCACCCCTCCCCTACCTACCCCTCCTTTCACTCCTTCCCTACACCCTTCCTTCCTCCCTACCCTCTTCATTTACCCCATCCCCTACCCCACTCCCTGCACCCTTCCTGCACCTCCCATACCCCTCCCTTCACCCCCTCCCATACCCCCTCCTTTACCCCCTCCCTTTACCCCCTCCCATACCCCTCCCTTCACCCTTCACCTCCTCCCTACCCTCTCCCTTCACCACTATAACCCATCCTTTCATTCCCTACCCCTTTCTTTCACCACTACCCCTCCCTTTAATCCCTACCCCCTTATCCATACCCCCTCCTTTCACCCCATACCCCTCCCCACCCGTTGCCGTTTATTTCAAGGAGAAAGTCAGCAGTTTTGAGTAAAAACTGGTCTGGAAATTATGAAGAATATTTCGGATATATTTTGAGAAAAAAACTGGATATTTTGAGGAAAACTTCGAAAATTTTGCTGAAAAATTAGGATATTTTGAGAACAAACTTACGCCACAGCATGGACTCTTGTAAAATATATTCTCTTCATAGTTTGCAATAAACTTAAATCTTAAAGCCTAATATTTCACTATAAACAGCTGAGTGGTAAAAGACTTTGGGATACTTTTTTTCATAGTTCTGTTCATTTGTTTCCCCTCTGTTATACACTGCAATGTATTTGGATACTACATTCATCATTTAGAAAGCATTAAAGAGAATATAGAATCAACGTCCTTCCTAGGAACGGTAACAAGCTGATATAAGCTCCAAGATTAAAGAGATGTTTATGTAAATGAGTTTCTGGTTGCCTTTTTTAACATTGTTACGTTATAAATATCTAGCGCGCATTTCTATCACTTTAAACGTGTTTTGCGTCGCGCGTTGTGCGTGTTGTCGTGCGTATTGTTGTATGTGGGTTTTGTTGTCGCGTGTGAGTTGCGTTGCGTGGTGTTTTGTTTGTTCATTCATGATTTGTTTTTTATTCTAAATCTGTTTCTGGAATTGAATCGCATTTCGAGTATTCGGTCTGACGTCACAATGCGTGCGCAATTGAAAACAAACCCTGCAAACCCTACTCTCCATTTATCAATATATGCAAAAGTTTTCAAAATATTTGATTCGCCTGATTAAGAGGAAATAACTGCATAAATTATAACAAAATTAACCATCCTTATTGGTTAGTATAGCATGCGTAAAAAGAGAACTTTGAAAAAATGCCCAGATGACCGAATACGGTACTCGAATATCGATTGACGTGACCAGGTGACTGGATGTGAGGTCTTTTTATCATTTTTCATAGATTGGCCAAAACTTTCATTCACCAGATTACAGATGAAAATAATCGTGACAGATTAATGAATCAAAAAATCAGATTAAAGGATTAACGAATTTGATGTCAGAAATAAAGAGTTTTGTCGAATTAAACTTTAGATCTGCATTTGTTTGAATTTTTAGCTAGCGCCTCTATATAAATCCTTGAGATTGATAGTTTATTCGAAATCTGTAATCATGCGATTATTTCCAATCTGTAGCTCTCTTTTTTTCTTCAATATTATAATCATACAAACATTTTTCTAATTCTATACAAATGTAATACTAGAGCCGTAATTCTCGGGAAAGACAAGGGTACGTCCTGTCCCTTTCAAAATTATTGGGCCCCTTGGTTCCTACGCCACTGTTATAACTTATAAGCCAAGTCAAATGGAGATTACACTAACCTTATCATTTCATTTGTCATCAGCATTAGTAAACAACAACAGCCAGGAAACAGTTATCATTTTTGTTCTTTGTGTAAAACATTTACCGATTGCCTCAAATAAGCATCCCATTTGAAGAAAAAAACTGCCTCCCTATAAAAAAAAAATTATTAATCAAAATCGGTATTTTTACCAACTTGATACCAGATTTACCGACTAATCTCACATTTTACCCACGAGTCTCAAAAATTTTGGGGTGTGACACCTCCCCCTCCCCTCCCTCCCCCTCTCCCCTCTTTAACACCCGGTATTTACGCCCTTGAACCTGACACCGTGAACATATTGACAAATCCTAAACATGTAAGAAAACCTGAGTGCCAAGGCTATAATATAATATCCATCGTTTTAATGGGTTTTAAAGTACTTCCAGTGCAAAATGGATTTTAAAAAAAAGATAATTGAATTTTCAATTCCAGGTTTACAAGTTTTCTGATTTCTTTGCGTTTAAAGACTTGTTATTTTGGAATTGCTATTATGTTTTTGATTACTGGAAGTCATAACTACAGTCTGATAAAAGTCATAGTTTGTGCACAATGGTCCTACAATATAAAGTCTTACATCCACACACAACATACCTCTAACCCAAGCACGTGTGACGTCACATGGTCCATGTGCAAAATATATCACACGTTCGTATAAGCTGGTTGAAACCAGTGACCAGTGAGATATCACAATCCTGGTTGAACTTGAAGGTATATTAGCAAAATCACACATAAAGACGTACAAACCGCAGGAGCTTACTTTTATGTCAGATTCAGGGCGGATTCAGAGGAGGCCGGGGGCCATGGCCCCCATGAGATTTTTCCGATGATACTTTTTTACCATGACTGAGATAATTCTTAATTCGGGATACCAAAAGTCTTCAACATTGGACGCACGCCACACCCTTTTATTTGTGACCTTTAACCGCGTATACGCATAATCTGACCAATAGAAATTGCGCTACTTTTGTTGATAAACCACGTTGAAGTTTGATCCTTCTGGGTGCTAAAGCTGGATAAGTCACTGCCTATTGCAGAGGCGTAGGAAGGCTTATTTCTCAAGGGGATAAGAACCCTCAAACCAGAGATCGTGACGTTATTCGTTCTATTTGCAAGGAAATCACCTTCAATTTTCGGGAGTCCTTTCATTTTTGGAATATTTTTTCTTCATTTTCCGGAAATTTTCTGCATATTTTCTTTATTTTGGGGAAATTTTCTTCGATTTACGAGAAATTTTGTTTACTTGGTACCAAAATTGCCAATGATTTGATCAAAATTTATGTTCCTTCATTTTCTGCAATTTTTGATAATACCTTCCCAGATTTACCTTTCAAGCGGAAAGAAAGCATGCATCTGTGAGGGTTGAAAACCTCTCAGGCATGTCAGGGGCCGTTATCCCCTTCCCATTCCATCAGTTACCCCTCATGTGTTCCATTAATGATGCATAGAACTGCTCATAAAACACGCTATCAAACATCATCTCTGGTTTGATTGGACTGGCCCTACCCCACCCATGGCCGTACGAGCGCGAGGCGGGGGGCTGGGGGAGGCAGCCTCCTGTCGGCCGGATACCGATCTAATTCAGACTGAGAATCATGCCCGACTCGGTTAGATATCGGGGTCATGCCCTCCCGACTCGGCCTGATGATGACGTATTTTGGTGTGTCTTCGTAGTCTGCTTACTATTTCTTGCCCGGTGACTTTATGCATTCCTACATCGTACGTTGATGACTTGGGTGCACGCGCACACTCTCTATCGAACACATCGACGCATACATGCGCATATCGAGTTTGTGCAACGACGTTATGCTTTCCTATCGTGCGTTGATGACATAGGTGCACGCGCACATTACCATTTAAGACATCGACGCTTGCAAGCGCAATTCGACAACGCGAATGCATGCAAAGCCTGGCGTGAGAGAATTCTTTTGATACTCTCGAACTGGATGGAGAGATAATACTATCTTCGATAACTACCACATACCAGACATACAATTAGACTTTGAAATGTGCCATTTCTTGTAGCTGTTTTCCTATTTGGCAAACGATTTTTGGAATGAGAATGCAGAACTCTTCCAGACGACATCCATATGAAAGATATGATGCATGTAAGTACTTTCTGCAGTCAATTCATGTGTATTTGTATTGTGAATTATTATTCTATTATGTACTTATTTGAAATTCATAAATACTTTAAGGAAATCCTTGCATCTGATTGGTTAATTACCCATGTTCGAATGAAGTATCGAGACATGGCTTGAGCTTCCACATGAATTTCTATAAACAAGTTGGGAGAATTAAAATTGTTGATCAACAATGAATCTCCACTTGTTGCTTTTCAATGTGTCTTTCAGATCATACACCTCAATTTTACACTTTTGTTTTATACATTATCCCTGTAGTTATTGGTTTATAATAAAAATTGGATATTTCAACGCCAAAACAAAATAGTAGCCTATTTTTTTTTTTTTTTTGCTGCTCGCGACCGTACGTACACGTATATTCGTGTTATCATCTTGTTGTTAAGTGAATCTATTTTAATGTGTTAGGAGAATAAACTTGTTATCAACATGATTCAAATTTGTTTGCATTTTCTCTTTTTTAAATTTTATGTCAGAATTTATGAATCGGAATCAAGTAGAAGGTGCCTTGGTCTCTACTGCTCATTCAAAACCGGCTATGACGTCACAGGGGGCAGAGGCCCTCGGCTGCGCCTCGGGCCTCTCAGCCTCCCCTGTGACGTCATAGCCGGTTTTGAATGAGCAGTAGAGACCTCGGCACCATCTACTTGATTCCTTAATTGCTGAAGTTGCTTTTCGTTACTGCGCGATCGCGCTTTGCGTGTAGCGCTTTGCGTGTGGCGATTGCGTGTGGCGCTCTACGTGTGGCGCTTTGTGTTCTCAAGTCATCAAGACTTACTCATACACGCACTTTTTAATATTGTGACGAAATAAACATTTAGTCTCCCAAGAAACAGTAAACAAACTGAAAAATGAAGGCATCTTACCTTGTCATTATCAAGAAAACTTTCTTGCGATACATTGTTAAAGATTACACTTCGGAAGATTTTAAAGATATAATGTTTGAAACAAGTATTTCCAATCTGATTCGACTTAGCGGTAAGAAGTATAGTTTTGACTTGTTCTTTTTCTGTGAAAAACGTTTTGACATATTTCAGTATGCATGTTTGACAAGGCATTTTTACATTATTTCGGACGGCAGTAGCCTATATACGTGAACGCCCATTACATCTTGATAGCCAATCATTATTGTATGAGTTATATGTAACATGCATGGGCGCAGATCTATGTCTGAGTTGGAGGGGGTGGGAAGGGGGGTGAAAACTTGAGCAGTGGCGAAGCAAGACATTTTTTCGGGAGGGCAAAGGAAGTGAAAAATTCTACAAATGTCGGACTTTTTTTTCTGGTTTTCAACAATGACCCTTTTTTCACCTCTTTTGCCAGTTTTGGCGCCTATGATAACATGCATAGGCCCTAGTACGAACAAATTTAAACTCATTATTCTCAAAATCCTTGCATTAATCTTGTAAAATGTCATTATACAGACTATATGATATAAGCACCTATCATACAGGCTATAGGATATAAGACCCTATCGTCATGGGAACCTTCATTAGGCCTAAAGAAGGCCTACAAGTATAGGGAAAATTCAAATAGTGGCCTTGCAACTTTAGTTCAGGGGTCAAGCGAATCCATCTTATATAAAAGACTGAAAGAGGAACTCAAAAGCAACACAAAGGTGAAGAAAGTATTACAAATTCTTATTCCGCCAGGAGATATTCAACTTGAAGTTCAAAGGACTGTCTTATCTGTGTAGAAATGACCGTGGTTTTGTAAGTCTACCATGGAAGGTTGGCGCCCTCATCCTCACATTCTTAACAATTCTTAATGTATTTAAAAAGAAATGTATTTAACTTTTTACTATTTGAATTGTTTTTCTTCAAACGTTTCTTTTGAATTTCTCTTTCATATATATAAGATGGACTTGCTTGACCCCTGAACTAATCCTTTAAGTTTCAGTGGTTAAGGGCCCACGACGCCGGAGGGAATGGATCAATGACTCCTGAATAATTTGCAAGACAATGTTCATATGTATTTCATATTTGGAACTCCACATATGAAGCTATATGATGCGCTCCCCCTCCCTTTTACCTCCCACCCCAAGAGCTTATGTGTTCAGACCGCGGTAGCAACACTGATGATTCAAATGGAAAAAGTGTGTGTTGTCCAGGTATATATGTGTGTTTTTCTCTGTGATGAAAGCTAGGTTGTATGTTTTCGGAATTTGTAATTGTAAGGCCTACCTTGTAGACCTACACTAACTTAAAACAAGGAATGATCAAATTCGACCATAACATGGTCAGCTCTGCATCGAACCAACTTTGGTCAAAATTGGACGACCATTACACCATATTGTGAACAAATTTGTTGTTCAAATTTGACCAAAGTTGGTTCCTTTTTTGGAGCGTTGGCTATGTTATTGGAGGGACATGGAAAGTATCAAGTCACTGTAGACCCTTAAAGTCCTATTTTCAGCACTATCGAATGTATGGACATTGATATTGTCGCCCACACTGGTTGATTCTTTACCCCCTCTGTCTTGCAGGATTGATCAACATCCTCGGGTATAGCAGGCGCTATAAGAGACTCAATGATGAGATCCTGAGAGCTGTAAAACTCCTTCAGCAATTTGGAACCCACAACAGGTAAATGGTCGATAATTTATCATTTACATGTTTTATTATTTCATATGGCAGTATGCAGGTGTAGGAAGCGGGGGCGGGGACCGTGGCCCCCAATAATTTTTCCAGGGGGCCAAGTACCATACCCCTCCCCCAATAATGAAGGCCTAATGAATTGATTTTGAAGAGTCAAATTCCATAGGCTTCTTTTCTTCCGAAAATCTTCAAATTTAGTGAAATCTTCATCAAGTTTCGTAAAATATTTTTCATTTTCGTGAAATTTGGTTTAATGTTTGTGCAATTTCCTTCATTTTGGTGCAAATTTCTTCAATTTTCGAGAGGTTGTCTTTCATTTTTGTGAAATTTGCTGCAATTTTCATGCAATTTATTTCATTTTCAGGAATTTTCTTCAATTTTCGAGAAGTTGTTTTCAATTTTCAGAAAATTTTCTTCAGTTTTCTTAAAATTTCCTTCAATTTCGTGAAATTTGCTTTAATTTTCGGGAAATTATACCAATAAATTTCCGACTGTTCATGTCTTTTACGTCACATCCGATTAAATGTGTTCTTTACGCATTGTGCGTGTGTGTGTGTGTATGTGTGTGTACAGTGAGCTAGTCACTTCCGCGGTTATTGATTGATTATCGGTATTTTTGTATGGCCAATCAGAAACGTTGACTTTTATCAGTCCGGGAGAATCCTGGACTTTTGGTGTAATAAGAAAATGCACCAAAACTTGGAGCTTCGTATTCATTAGGATCCATGGAGGCCGCCATTTTAATTAGTGATAACGTTATATTAATGGGATTTTTACTAAGAGAACGGTAGTATTTGTGTAATGTAACGTATGATGCATGTACACGGTATCAGCAATGACTAAGCCAACACATAATCATATGTCGAGAGGGCTGTTCAAAAAGGTCAACGACCTGTCAACGGAAGTCTTTCGTTATTTTATCACGAAGTCCACGATAAAATTGAAAAGTCCGCGGTCAGATCTAATGAATATTCATTTGATATTTGATATCCCGGTTTTTCCTTTCACCCCCTCCTCCACGTTCTCATTGAAAATCCCCATTGACTTAACGTTATCACTATAGTTCAAATGGCGGCCTCCATGGATCTCAGAGAATACAAAGCTCCAAATTTTGGTGTATTTATTATTACACCAAAAGTCCAGGATTCTCCCCTACTGTTTATTGCATATTACTGTCCGTGTAAACACGATATCTGGCCTTTAAATAAATGCTGTAAATCCGTAATTGACTAGCTAAGTGAAAAGCGATGAAATTATGTTAAAATGAAAACTGAGACTGATGTTAAGATGAAAACTGAGATTGATGCTAAGATGAAAACTGAGACTGATGCTAAGATGAAAACTGAGACTGATGCTAAGATGAAAACTGAGACTGATGCTAAGATGAAAACTGAGACTGGTGCTAAGATGAAAAAACTGAGACTGGTGCTAAGATGAAAACTGAGACTGATGCTAAGATGAAAACTGAGACTGATGCTAAGATGAAAACTGAGACTGATGCTAAGATGAAAACTGAGACTGATGCTAAGATGAAAACTGAGACTGATGCTAAGATGAAAACTGAGACTGATGCTAAGATGAAAACTGAGACTGATGCTAAGATGAAAACTGAGACTGGTGCTAAGATGAAAACTGAGACTGATGCTAAGATGAAAACTGAGACTGATGCTAAGATGAAAACTGAGACTGATGCTAAGATGAAAACTGAGACTGATGCTAAGATGAAAACTGAGACTGATGCTAAGATGAAAACTGAGACTGATGCAAAGATGAAAACTGAGACTGATGCTAAGATGAAAACTGAGACTGATGCTAAGATGAAAACTGAGACTGATGCAAAGATGAAAACTGAGACTGATGCTAAGATGAAAACTGAGACTGATGCTAAGATAAAAACTGAGACTGATGCTAAGATGAAAACTGAGACTGATGCTAAGATAAAAACTGAGACTGATGCTAAGATGAAAACTGAGACTGATGCTAAGATGAAAACTGAGACTGATGCTAAGATGAAAACTGAGACTGGTGCTAAAATGAAAACTGAGACTGGTGCTAAAATGAAAACTGAGACTGATGCAAAGATGAAAACTGAGACTGATGCTAAGATGAAAACTGAGACTGATGCTAAGATGAAAACTGAGACTGATGCTAAGATGAAAACTGAGACTGATGCTAAGATGAAAACTGAGACTGATGCTAAGATAAAAACTGAGACTGATGCTAAGGTGAAAACTGAGACTGATGCTAAGATGAAAACTGAGACTGATGCTAAGATGAAAACTGAGACTGATGCTAAGATGAAAACTGAGACTGATGCTAAGATGAAAACTGAGACTGATGCTAAGATGAAAACTGAGACTGATGTTAAGATGCAAACTGAGACTGATGATTTCTCGCTATCAACAAGGAAACTTGCAAACCGTAAGTGACGTTACCAAGACGACGGCGCTCACTTCATAATGTATTTATGCCGGGAAGATACCTCTCCTTTAAGGTGCATGGACGAAACCACAAGTATCTTTAACGCGAAATCTTTATTTCATTTCAGAAATGGTTTACAGTATTTGCCTGTTCGTCATGTACTAGCCTCTGGGTCTACCGTGCGCAAACTTTGCTTCAACTTGCTGCAAACGCTCGATACCACTGGAGGATGTCAGAATGACGTCACAAGCCCTTCTCTGTACGCACTCTCCCATCTAGTTCTTCGTATCATTGGTAAGAAGAAAAACAGTTTAATTAAAAACTTTTTAATATCTACACCAACTAAGCGGACAAAGTTTCCTTCTGCTTTTCCAATATACTTTTACACATTGCTCATTTTCATTATTTTCTCACGTGGCGTCTCAAGTAAGGAATGAATCAATGTCATAGAAAATATGTGTTACTTCATTATTGACATAATATTTAAAAAGAGAGGTTTTATTTCTGTTTGTGACGGAGAGGGACGGTAGGTCCTTCTCCCACTTGTCATCAAATAATCGCGGCCTTTTTCCTTTTTTTCAGACGCCACTGACTTTGCAAGGAAGTGTTGACATTTCCATAGCACCCCTATTTGTGAGCATCCTTTGTAACCAACAAGCTTAAACTTAAGCTTCATAATTTAGAGGATTGTTTGGAGACATTAGAAATCAATAGGCCAGACCTCTCCATCATTACCTATTTTACTTGAGTTCATAAGAACAAATATTGCTTGAAAAACTTGCTAAAACGCGTTTTCGTAACTATATTTATTTATTATTGCAGAGCGGGTTCAAAACGAAAAGGAACTTGTGTGGAATGCCTTCATTTGCAACGAGCTGAAACTCCTCTTTGAGGCGGCTAACAAACCCATGATATTCAGGTATGCTCAATAAAGGATTTGTATTTTCAAAGCTTCGGGCCAGTCTTATGACTTAATTAAATAAAAAGAATTTGCACTTAAACCAATATGTTCCTTCTCAGTGTTCTCTACTTTTTTACCAGGCAAAATAATGAACATCCAAAATCATCAAATGGTGACGCATCTCATTCCGCGACAACTAATCCACCAGTGTTATCACCAAAGAGTGGAAACACCGATGGGCCTACCAGCGAAAAAGGTACCAACGTGAGTGGAAGTTATAAAACCAACTCACCAACTGATGAAGTGCTTGTCAACACGACCCACGTTGTCTCCTTACCATCGAAGACAAGCAGTAATGTTGAAGACATTACCCAAACAGAGGCTGTGTCGGCTACAACGTCTGGCGACAAGGCGGCCACAGGATGCAGCGACATTCCCAAAGAATGGTGCACCCGCAAATCAGAAGCTGGCACCAACAAAATTAACCCACGGCTTGAAATTATTGGCTTTGCCGCAGCTTCAGTAGCATGCAATCTGCCAGCTCGTCGCTTTGACAATGAAAATGATGTGGCTAAAATCCAACTTGTGCCTTATGACTTATCTCACGACTCAAATAGAACCAACCCAACAACTGAGCTACTACCACTGTCAAGTCCAAAAGGTCTCACCAATTATGGTCCATTTGGAACTCTGAGATTGACCAGAAATTTGCTGGATACATTTGACTTTGCAAGTAGTTTCTTTGAGGTGAGCATTTCTAGACCCATCATTCGAAAAACACAACAGGAAATCAGCACTTTTGCCATTTCGATATCTTATTAAAATCTCATGACGTAGGTCGCCTAGCCTCCACTGGTAACTGGCTACTCTGTGTCTGTTAAACGTTATATAACCAAATAAATCGTTATTTGAAACCCATTATATTATTTACTGGGTCTTCGTAAACTTGTAACGTATCCTTTTTCTCCAGGAATTTCAACATCTAGAGAAAACCTGGAAAACAGTGAGCACCATCATTTTCAGTAGCGGCAGTGGTAACACAAATCAAAATTCTGGCAATTCCGGTCATGCTAACAGAGCAGGCGCTGCTGCACGAACCGCGATTGCCCTCAGTAATCCGGAGGAGATCATGAAACAACTCGTGTCTACATTCAAGTCGATTCTTGGCGAAGGATCATTTGGCTCGGTCTACTGTGGTGCACCTTTCACACCGAATGACCAATATCAAGAGGGTAATTAGTATGTAGCTAAATTACCGTTTTTAAAAGACATCATTTATCTCAAGCTTATCTACTTAAGGTAGAAGGAAATATCAAAACATTATTTATAACGATGCAAGCACATACGTACTGTATGAACTGACTTCAGAATCTTGTCGCATTCTCTTCATGGTATACGGAATTTCTGTGCTGAAATACGTCACTTTAAGTATTTTCTAATAATCGTCAAAAAGATATGAAAATGGCAGCAAACTGGTAAATAATCCAAGCATTTTTTAATCAAAATCAAGGAATGCAAAGTGGTGCTTTTATTTTCACAAAATTCAGAGAAGTCTCCAATTCAGTATAAGAAAGGTTGCCAAGCTTTTTGATATCTACATTTGGAAATTTGAAATTCTGTAACTTTTGATTTTTTGAGTGAGGTTCTGGATTCCTTTCATTACATGTCGACGGACGGTCATTCATATTATGTAGCTATTAACGTCATTTAATTTTGCTCTACTTTTGTAGGTTGCCGTAAAATTCATCAAACGTGGAAGAATCAGAGACTGGACCAATCGGGACAGTCTCCCAAATGAGGTCGCTGCTCTGCTAGATGTTCAACACATTGAGGAAATTGTTTCTCTGTATTCGCATACTACTAGCACCGTGGATAACATAGAGTATGTTGCGATGATAATGGAAAAGTCCAGTCAATGTGAGGACTTTCATACTCGCATCAGACGTGACGGTAAACTGTTCGAGATTACAGCCCTGACACTACTTGAGCAGTTAGTAGACGCGGTAAAGCATCCATCACAAAGGATGGGTCCATTGCGACCTGAAGCCGTTAAATCTTTTGATTTGTGAAAACATTAAGTTAAAGGTCATTGACTTCGGAGTCACCGCCATGCTTTAGAATGGATCGTTTATGGCGGTGCGAAGAGGAACATCTGTCTGGAATTGTCCTCCTGAATGGGGAACCGGCGAAAAAACTTACGACGAAGTTAAAGCAACAGTTTGGTCCCTCGGCACCATCTTTTATCACATGGTGTTTGCAGACCTTGCATTTGTTACTCTACAGTCAGCCAACAGAAGGGCACTCTGCTTCCCTGCTCCTGTTTCTAAGATATGCGAGAAGGTTCTTCGCACCTTGCTGAATCCTGATCCTACAACCCGCATCGCCATCACAGATCTACACCAACTTTTTGAAAAGACCTCACCTCCGGTTCAAGTTCTTGCCTCTGTACCACTGAGAGATAATCACAGGGTAAAATACTCTCATTAGATTCAAATTAGTTACTACTTCGTTCTTACAGTCCATTGGTTCAAAACCAGCTATATAATTCATCTGATTAAAGAATAACGTTTTCTTTAGATCCTTAACCTTAACAAATTCTTTCATGATTACTTCCAGATCTTTAGAATGTTAGGGCCTGTTAATCTCGGCAATGATCTTACACAGCGTACCACTTTTACCTCCTTGGGAAAAATCATCTATTTGAAGTGCCTCACTCGTGAGTAGAGGTCCTTGTTAAGTTGAATTAAATCCTTACTCGGGCCATGAACGCTTATCAGGTCGGTGCGTATCCCCGGTTTCCTTAATTTAAGCGGGTAAGAGCACGCAATTCCATGCCAGTTCATCGAAGGTTAAACCCCCAGCTTACAACTTCGTTTCTATATTTTGATCGATTCCTGTCACTTCTATTTTACAGAATAATGGGCAACAAAGGCTTCAACTCGAACCACGAATTGTCGCTTATAGGCACAATATATGGCTGCCTGAAAATTTAACTGTGGCCAAGCAATTCACGGATAGGATGGGATATGTACTGAGGGAAGGTCTTGGAGCTGGTGCACACGGACAGGTTTTCATTGGTACAGAAAAGCAATCGAATGGACTGGGAAAAGAGGTATGTCAAACTTAATATATAAAATAAATATAAAACGTGAATATCAACGATAAAAGCCAATTCAAACAGAATCTCATTTTACACCGGCATTGCCGGCTTCGCGTTGTTAACCCAATGTGAGGTTGTTGCCGAGTTACCTACACTCACTGGAGGATCATTCCACGAAAATGTCAATATTGGACATGTTTTCAAATAGAAAGTATGAAGTATTTGTTTGCACCGATGTCATATTCGGACTGTCCAAAAAAAGTATCCAATCATATACTCCTTGGTGTGACGTCAATATTTGAGATTTCTGAAATCTGTCGTTTTGATTTCTTTATTTATGATTTTTTCAATGTCCCAAAGAATTAACCTTATTGTTGTATATTTATAGAGACAAAACGAAAAAATGGAGGTGAATATTTGATATTGTTTGATATTGTTTTCTTTGTCTTAGGTTGCAGTCGAGTTTGCAAAACACACCGGTAGCGACCACTGGGCTAAGTTGCCAAATGGAATATGGATACCAAACGAAGTACATGCCATGAGAGAACTCCAACACTTAAAATGTGTGATTTACTTGTACAAATATGACGAATGTTCCATCGGGACGTGCAGATACTCGGTCATAGTCATGGAGAAGCCATCTGAATGTATGACACTGTGCACTTACTTAAGCTCTGCAGGAAAACTAAATGGTAGCAGGGCTTTCAAACTCCTTTGAAACTTGTTTCTGCAACAGTAGCTATTCACCAAGCTGGCTGGACACATTGTGATTTGAAGCCTGATAACATTTTGATTTTGCCTGGAAACGAGTTGAAGATTATTGATTTCGGTTTGGCGTCGAAGCACAGCGATGGAAAATTACCACTGACACGACCAAGGACTCTAGCAAACTTTGTTCCTCCTGAGTATCGTAGAGCTGGCTATGACGCAATAGAGGGTATTGTCTGGGCTCTGGGTGTCACATTTTACAGGATGCTGTGTGGTAAAGAGCCCTATGACGTGTTCAGCAATGCTTCATATCAGGCTATTCGTTACCCATTGTTTATATCTTTAAATGCGCGAAAATGTTTGAGACGATTGCTAGATCCTCATCCTTCTACCCGAATTACTCTATCGGAGCTGGAAAATCTGTATGAACATGATATGTTAAATTCTTTGTACCCGTGGCCTACGCCTGATCATACATTTGACGCTATATATGATAATCTGCATTTGTCCAAATATAAATATCAACGACAAAAAGCAATTCAAACAAAATCTCATTTTACACCAGCTTCGCGTTAACCCAATGTAGGGTTGTTGCCGAGTTACCTAAACTCACTGGAGGATCATTCCTCAAAAAATGTCAATATCGGACATCTTCTCAAGTATGACGCAATAATCTGCATTCTTCCAATCATGCTGCCAATGTTTCTACATCTGGTTTCGTAGATCAGCATTAATTGTGATGAACATGATAAATAAATATGTATCTGTTGTAAAAGCCTTGACGTGTTTGAAAATCTTTCACTGAAATTATTTTGTATCAAATGATAGAAAATAATGAAATGATTGCATGAATTTATATCGACGCCACAATGACGAAGACACTATCATTCAAAATCATGAATAAAGAGATTTTCTAAGATCATCATCGATCTATTGTGTTATTGACTTCAATATTGCTCTATTTGACCAGGTGCGTATTGATTGATTTTTTCGATGGAAGGGGGAGGGATGATGGGTGGTGGGTGATGAAGGGGGCAGCGGGTGAAGTTGTAAACACCCGATTACGATATCCGTTAAATTCTACCTGACTGCCTGATGTTTGGCGCCCAAACTAAGGGCGCAGGTTTTGAGGGGCGTGATTCCTCGGGAGAGATACCGTCTCATCCGTGACTATGTGCCTGCAGATTTGACAACGTGGCTTCCTGCAGGGTTTAGTACCTCGCCCAAGCATCCTGCGCGATATGTTGGAACGTACCAACAGATTCCTAAGACTCGGTGGCTGCTTTAGTGCCACAACCGGTGGTGCAGAGAAAATTTCTCCAATCTCTGGGGCCTGTTTAAATATCCCCCATGACGATTTAATACACTTCAAGAGAGGCTGTATCTGTGTACTGTGCGAAACTACAAGGGGAATGCGTGCGATCTTAGTCTTAATCCGATACTCTAAAAGCTCACTGCGATTGACAGGAATAACCTTGTCCATGAGTTTCCCCAATAGTTTCAAGGGATAGCCTTTTTTAAGAAAGTGCCCCAACATAACGTTAAGTTGGATCTTGAGATCATGAGGGTCGGAACGAATTCTCTTAAGACGAAGAAACTGGCTATAAATGATAGATTCCTTAGTGTGTTGGGTATGATTGCTATCATAAACTAGGTAAGCATGACTATCAGTGGGCTTAGTGTATAAGGAGGTAACCAATGAGCCCTCACGGATTTTAACCAGAACATCCAAGAAAGGTAATTCATCCCGGGAAAAATCATAAGTAAATTTAATGGATGGGTGATACGTATTTGCGAAACCAATAAATTCCCGCAATGAAACCTCGCCATGCTGCCAAATCATAAAGATATCGCCGATATAACGAACAGAAAAGGAAGGAGAGTCTGTGGACTCTTGTAATATCTGCATATCCTACCCTAAAGATCGGCCATAAACAAATTCGCATAACAAGGAGCCATCTTAGTACCCATAGCGGTTCCCTTGATCTGGTGATAAAAATTATCATTAAATTCGAGGCAGCTATGAGTAAGAATAAATTGGAGGAGCCTACCGATATCACGAACGACATTATCATCGAACGAACCAGATTGCCTGAGATACTTAATACATGCCTCCACCCCATCCGCATGAGGAATATTCGTATAGAGTGAAGAACGTCCATCGTTACCAAAATAGCCGTATCGTCTATCCTATCTACCTCGCTCGATAAACTGTAAGGAAGTGAGTTGTATCCTGGACATAGCTAGGGATAGCACGAAGGAGTGGTTGTAATTTAGTGTCCACATAAGCGGACAAGAATTCTGTGCAGGTACCTATACCTGAAACAATAGGCCTACCCGGTGGGATAACACTATAATAACGAAAAGGCCGACTAGGTTGCTACCTATATGGTACCTGAGTCGGACTCAGGTACCGTTCTCTCAAGAATACCTTGCAACTTATGTATTTTAGGTAAAGTATAAAATATACCGGTTTTAAGGTTAGGTGGGATAAGTTTCTCAACATCACCCTCGTTACGTCATGTAAAACATTTACCAGGTTAACAGTGTCAGCCTTCATTTCAAGTATGGGATCAGAATCCAGCTTCTCGTAAAAGGCCTCGTCAGCTACCGTAATTGCCTCTCAGCCTCCAAAATATAGTCTACTCGGTTTTGGATAACGACAGCACCGCCCTTATCAGCGGATTGAATAATAACATTATCATTGCGTTGCAATTCTGTATTGGTACGCAAGTGATCAGAAGAAACATTAGGCGTGGGTGCTTTAGAAACATGTAAATTACAAAGAAACCTATCAAGGTGCTGGTTAACGCCATTAACAAAAGCGTCGATGGAGGCGTTCCTGTTAGGTGCGGGTGTCCATGTGTTCTTCTTCTTAAAGAGTTAAAGTTTACAATAATCAGATCCCGGGACATCACCAAACCATTCAGCTAAACGAATGCGTCGATTTAAACTATTAATACATAACAAAAATTATAGCATATACATCTACGATAAAACGTTGAGAAAATGTGTCACTTTAGAGTAAGTTTTGTAAAGGCATTTCCTGAATAAAACGAGCCGCTCTATACACAAAAGACACACTTAGGTGTGGTTGCCTTATTCTTAGATTATAATTGGCCTTTTAAAGAAGTGACATCAGATCAGAGTGCAGAGGGTGCTGTTCCCTTCTTCCAATGATACGGACAAGTCTTTCAAATTCCTTTTTTGATGAATTGTTTACTTGATTTATGAGAATATTACAATCGAGTCTAAAAATATTAGCACAAGGTTTTAAAAAAGCTCTAAGTCTTTTCTGATCTTTGGCAAGTAGGAAGTGATCACAAACCGTACAGCATAAAGAATCTTGAGGTAAAATATAAATATTAAAAAATTCATACGCACTTCAAGCTTAAAATATGGTACAATATAAGATAAAGTTGAAAGAATAAAATAAATATTTCTTAGAACCCTGGAAACATGGCAAGAAAAAACAAACTCCCAGGTACATTGTCTGATCAGTGCGTTCTACTTCTGAACCGTTTATTACGCTTTTCTTTGACTTTGCTAAAATAAGACCTTTGTGTTTAATGTTGATATTTTCGAAAATCATTGCCTGGTTTCGGCTTGCTTACCGAGCATATAATTTCAAGGCCAGACTTGTGTTAAAATGGACAGCAATATGCAATAAAAACCAACGTTTCTGACTAGACATACACAAATACCGAAAACCAATCAATAACATACATACATACATACATACATACATACATACATACATACATACATACATACATACATACATACATACATACATACATACATACATACATACATACATACATACATACATACATACATACATACATACATACATACATACATACATACATACATACATACATACATACATACATACATACATACATACATACATACATACATACATACATACATACATACATACATACATACATACATACATACATACATACATACATACATACATACATACATACATACATACATACATACATACATACATACATACATACATACATACATACATACATACATACATACATACATACATACATACATACATACATACATACATACATACATACATACATACATACATACATACATACATACATACATACATACATACATACATACATACATACATACATACATACATACATACATACATACATACATACATACATACATACATACATACATACATACATACATACATACATACATACATACATACATACATACATACATACATACATACATACATACATACATACATACATACATACATACATACATACATACATACATACATACATACATACATACATACATACATACATACATACATACATACATACATACATACATACATACATACATACATACATACATACATACATACATACATACATACATACATACATACATACATACATACATACATACATACATACATACATACATACATACATACATACATACATACATACATACATACATACATACATACATACATACATACATACATACATACATATACGGCATTCATAAAGCGCCACTACATCAGTACATCAAGAACGCAGCGCATATGGAGAAACATAATAACGACAAAGTACAAAAAAAGCATAACATGATATGAAAATACAGTGGTAGAGAAAAACAACATTAGATTGGATACAAATAATACTTCAACCACTTTTTGAATTTGCCTAAAGAGTCAGATTATCTGATGGAAACAGTGAGTGCATTCCAGTTTTTTGGAGCAAAATGAGAAAAGGTGTGATTTGATGCAGACTTGGGCAGCTTAAAAGAGTTCGGTTTTATGAGGCGAGTTACGTCAAGTGATAAGCAAAAGTTTGAGCGTGAGGGCTGGTGGGAAGAAAGACAGGATGATAGGTAACCAGGTGATGTACATTGGAAGCATTTATACACATAGACCAAGATCTTAAAAGTTTTGCAGATAACCGCTGCAGAAGTGACTGCCACTGTACACACACACACACCCACACACCCACACGCACACCCTCACACACACACACACACAATGCGTACAGTACGTACTTAATTAGAAATAAGCACAATCGAATGTGACATGAAATATAGGAACATCGCAATTTTACCAATTTTACTGACACGAGATTCCTCTTTGAGAAACTTATTCCAGTGATTTTTCTTGTGGATTTATATGGAAGAGAAGAATAAGGACACATACTGGTGACAACGAGAATCTATTTTCATAGAAATATATAAAGATGGTCTTGGAAGTCCAACAGTGATCACACCCTATACTACGCTGGTCATTTTTCAACATGGGGACCGTGCAGCTGTACCCCCTTGCGAAAGTCTGTGCCTTCTTGCGTGAAATCAAACTAAATATAACAAGGCTATATAGAGAATCTGTCAAAGTGCCCCTCTTTAAGTGTTTATTCCACTTTTGGGAGCCTCGTCATGGCCGTATGAGGCGGATGGCTGGGGTAGCAGCCCCCCTATCGGCCGGGGACCGACCTTAGTCGGCAGGGATGTCAAATGTCACGGTCAGATGTAATGTTTAAATTAGTGATTTATTGGAATCATGCCCGACTCGGCTAGATATTGGGGTCATAATCTGATACTTGCCGTCCCGAATCGGCATGATGCTGACAATATGACAGTATGATACTTGGGTTCCGACGATCTTATTCAAGCAGAGATGTAAAATTTCGGATGTACCGGTTATATCAGTGATTTTATCGGAATCATACCCGACCTGGCTAGAAATCGGGTCACGCCGTCCCGACTCAGCATAATGCTGACAACATGATTCATTAGCACCGATCTTTGTCGGGCAGAGATGTGAAATGTCGGATGTACTGTTAAATCAGAAACATGATCTCTGAATCAATCCCGACTCGGTTAGATGTAAGAGCCATGCATGACCCCCGACTCGGCATAATGCTGATAACATGATTTTCGGATCACCACTCTTATTTGGGCAGTGATGTGAAATGTGAAATGTTAAATATAGTGGCGTAGCAAGCCTCCAAACATGCCAAAAAGGAACCGTGAATTGTGGTGTCAACGTCCAAAACGTTGGGGATCCGAGGGACCTTGATAACAATAATTCTGCAAAAGTGGGGAGAGGGGGACTAGTAGCTCCACTAATCACGGGACTTCTCTGCCTGTTTAGAAATCTTAAATTGTTAACCCCAGAGCTTATCTTAGTAGATTTTATGATTATGGTTTTATTTTTGTATCAAACGTTGTGTTTGATTATAAGCCATCTTTGGGCATCCAAAGTAAAAATCCTCCAGGGGTTCATGGGGCACGCCCCACTTGGCCCCTACAAGGGCTTTACCCCTGGGCCACACCGGGGCCATTAAACTGGCTACGGGATTCCACGCCGTTCAATACGTGCGCAGTGCTGCCTTTGGCACCACAAACATTGTTATGCTATTATAGAAGCATTTTAATGTCCCTATTTTCTCAACACGACTATTGTAAACCCCTCCCCCTCCCGCCCAAGCCAAAAGCTCTGGTTAAAAGATTAAAACACTGTTCAAGTTAAAAAAATGTTTATTCACATATTCATTGCGTTTTTTCGTGAAAGGTTTTCAAATCGATCAAACATTAAACGCCCTCCTCCCCTTTCCTGAGTACGGTCATGCCACGCGATCTACTAACAGCTAATTTCAAGAGTCCATCATGTACACTGATTTGCATTAAATGAGAAAAATCAATTCACATTGATCAGTTAATTGAAAAATACAATTTTCTTAGTTTGAAATTTCAGGTAAATTTTGAACCAATTTGAATGGGCTTTTATTTGATTTACTTTCATTTGACTCATAATCATACTTTGGAAGGATTTGTTATCACCATTTTCAGATTTATTAATTGAAAGTTATTTCTAAAACATGTGAAAAGAGAGGCGGATTAAGGTATGTTGTGGAGAAGGTATATAGACGTGCATCGAGCTGTCAGTCGAGTATGTGAGACGTTTTATTTGCCCGTTCGGAATGTCTGAAAAATGCATTTTGATTCCAATGGGACCGTACAAACTTATAAATGTCGGAATGATTGCAGAACTTTTCAAAAGCAAAAGCAGATAGTTAATTCTTCAGCTCTTTTTTTCTGTCAAAAATACTAAGCCTATAGGTCAAATTTTTGCGAGGTCTAGCATATTTGCGAAATGTATAATTAGGCCAGGTGGTTGCAGGGTAGTCCAATAACTTGTGTAATTCTTTAACTGATTTATTAACTAATTTTGTCCTTTTAAGCTATATGTCGGCCTGTGTTATGTCGGTATGTTATGGTCCAAGTTTGCCAGTGCTAGTGTACAGTGCTAGCGACGACGAGTGAACACACAATTACAATGACGGGGTCGTCACCTGCGTAATCGGTTATGATAGTAACAATGCTATCACGAAACGCTTAATACGACCCGGACGAGAACACAGGTACGACGTACGGACAGACATAACATCGACAACCAAGTCACTGTCCGCGGCCTTTGATAACCAGTTGTGCTGCACTGGCGTGCTAGCGGGAATGAATGTGTTATTTACTTTGCCTGGGAATGCATTTGACAGGATTAGGTGGTAATGTTAAGTTGATACCTGCATTCCCTATTGTGTTGCAGAAAATAATCCTTTTGATCAATAAACTCTTTTAAGCTAGTTTGCTGGTCAAGAGAGTGTTAACCACATAACTAGACAGTTATGTTGTGGTTACCTAATCCTTCCAACAAGGTAAGCCTGAAGTAATACTCAATAGTCAATAAAGTAGTGCTACTCATTGAGACTTACGTTCACAAATGGCAATTTTTTGATTATGGACGTCAGTGTAACATCGTAATTAACCCTTAATTCATATCCAATTTTTGTTTTTTCTTTTTCCACAGGTACGTTTCAAGATGAGCATAGTTTGGTCAAATTCATAACGTTTTTCTTTTGTTTTCAATATGCATGCTCTTTTAAGAATACGTATTCTTGTTGCCTACTTATTGCATGTAAGACAGGTTGTGTGATGGAAATACAAATAAAATTCCCTACCAATTTTAGCTATTGGGGCTTAACCCTCACTTTTTAAAACATAATAATAAATCACAGGTCGGTTGGAGTATAGCCCCTAAACAAATTGAGTAAATGCTAGACGCAGCCAGCTTCTGATTTTTAGGGGAACCACAGTATCGTTATTTTGAAGTGGCGTCAGTCTCACAGGGTGACCACTATACATATACAATAAATCTAAGAAAGTTGCTTGAAAAATAAAATTAAAAATCAACTATCAATTTCCAATAAGGCAGCCCCCCTGCCCGAAAAAAGAAGGCTAGGCCCGATGCTTAAGTCAATGATCACTTGCACAAACTGGGGCTCGTTGAGTTCCTAACAATTAGCAGGAAATACTTCCTATCTATGAAGCGTTGTGTATTGTAATATTATCCTACAGGATAAGTCAGTTTAACATTGATCTTTGTTTTCATATATATATATACAAATTGTCATTCTAAAATGGCAGCTTATTTTAAACTTTCATTCTTTTGCATGTAACTGGTTTTGTCCGGCGTGAAATGTCATCAATTTCATGTAACAAATATGTTTAGTTTAATTATTGTTTTTGGTTTCCTTCTAACATGTTTCTGAAGCGTAAATAATTATTTTTAATGGAAACAACTTCAACATGTGACCCCACTCCCCCCTCACCGCGACCCCATCTCATCACACCATCTCTGTATCCACTCACTCCCGATTCAATTATGTAGACCTATATGCAGTTCAATGTTATTTACAAATGACTTCAAAACAAATATGAATGCAAAAACCATCGTAAAAAGCAATCAAAATAGGACTACTGCAGAAGAGTAATTAAAAATACAATTAAAAATGAAGAAGAGGTAAATAAGAAATCGATCTCTCTGAATTTAGTCAAAAGCATATCGCAAATATCATATCAAAATGTCAAATAGCTATCATCAAAGAGCTTCCACACAGCTCTTTGCTATAATATATGCTACTGGTCTACACAAAATTCGCACCAGGGATCCCCATCGGAATATCGGGCAGCTGATGTTTTAACTGCAAAGACGAAAGGAAAAGTAGTACCGGCTCTCGCTCCTGCGGGCTGAACTATAAATTAACCGGGTCGCAAGTAACTGAAAAATAAAGGCAATCGTATCCATGGTTGTTTTAATTGTCAGTTGAGAATAATATAATAACCAAACATTAAATCCCGGTGTTCTCATAAAGTTATCAATTGCATATTAAGTTATTTTTAACTTAAAAATGGTATGCACAGCCCCGTGTTTTTAGTGTAGTAGTCCCACTGCGGAAAAGTTTCATGCTCACAATTGTTGGGAGTAACCTGCTGGATCTGGAATTCCACATTTTGAGTATTGAATTACAAGTCCCTGGGAATGGGATGACAACTGGTCGGGGCTGATTGGTAGAAGTTACAAGAGGGTGATGGTGAATTTGACCATACCACATGGTGGGAAATTAAAATGAAATACCAGTGACATCTGAGTAAAGAAATATGCTTGTAACAAAAGTTAAAAGCCTTTTTGTATAAAATGTAATATGCGACTCAATAAATAATGGTAAGCGTTCTGGATCTATTGTTGGGGTTACGGACAGGTAACGAACAATTCAATAATACCATCTGATGAAAAATTAAATTTTCAAAATATTCCCAAATGTCGAGAAGTTAGCAATAAAATACTGGATTGACCCCTCCCCCTCCCTCCTTCCTCACCCACCCGCACACAAACCCTGGTAAAATAAATGTGATCGTATATTTGACAGGCTGATCGTCCTTCTTCAGCACCTTGACTAGTTAGCACTCACAACTTAACCCACTCTCTACCAAAACGTGTTACACCCTCTTTTGGCGAAATTTCCCCCTCATTTGGTCTTAACATTGAGGGGGAAACTTGTTAATTGAAGGGCAAGTAACACTGATGAGAAATATTTGGAACGCTTATCCCACCCCCTCCTCCCTCACACACTTACGCCCGTGCGCCGCCACTGCTCCCTTTAAAAGTATCAGTACATTTTCTAGAATCTAGGCACACCGCTTACATCCAGCTTCAATTTCCATGGTAACCATTTACGTTTTGTATAAGCAGGGAGCTGTTACTTTGACAAAGTAACAGCTCCCTGGTATAAGCAAGTGACCTGCGCTGTTTTGTGCCCTGGGCATTTCTCAAACATGTGGAAATAATTATCGCCAAGGCCCAAAGGCCCCCTCCCCACTCTTCCCCGCAACCTTATGAAATTTGTCACGTGCAAGAAAATAATATTATTCCATCATAACACAAAGTTACGGCGTGGTTATATGGAATCGTATGTAGTGTCAGTTGTCTTTCAAGTCCCCGAGTCATTAAGAATACATTTTATCAAAAGTCAAGAGCAAAAGAAAGTCGGGTAATTATACTTTTCTTTTCTTTTTGCAGAAACATTCAAAATAAATTGTAAGGAAAGGAGTCGGTATACAGGGATATTTTCGGAATACCGAAGGACTTATTTACATCAACGATACATTGCGGCGATAAGTTGCTAAAGGTTCGAGAAAGTCTCAAACAATGGTAAATGTGACCATAAAAGGAAAATGAGTGTGACCAAGGAGTTACAGGCCCGGGGGAGATGGAAAATTTCACCGTACCCAACATGTCAAACGATTAATACACACATTGATTTAACATGGATTTGGGATAGCTATGGACCTGGGTTTTGGGACCTGGTTGTTAAGTTATGTACACGTATAGTAGGTTTACAGTTACGCTGCGACGGAGCAGGGAAATGGATAGTCTACAGGTACTCCGACAATTCTTGTATTTTTCTAAGCCCGACTTTAAAGTGATATTAATATGGAATACACATTAGACGAAGTCAAATATATCAGGATTTGGAAGGCATTGAGTGGTAAACTTAATTAATAATGATTTCTTTGAGGATTTCTTATTCATTTACGTTCAGCACATGCTTGATTGTAATTGCTGGATGAGCTGGTAATGGTATAAGAAAAAAGCGTTGCGAATGTTTTTTCTTCTTTATTTTTCAAATGAAAAAGGAATACTTAAGGCAATATTTTTCTCTCTTTTTCTTTGTTTATCATGGACTCATGAACCTGTGGGAAAAGATATTGATTACTTGTAGATATAAAAGAAGTGAAGATCACACACACAATACGGGCTAGGGGTCTATGATGCTGGGTCTTAAACCTGATGAGATTTCCCAACTGACAGAGGGCCAAGTCTTTAATCCCTTTTAAACATCCATGTAAATCTTTCGTGTGCGTGAAGCCACAGCAAACCTCGGGGATTAAACGCAATTACCAAAGAATTGTTCTCATTGTTCCCGCGATACATAAACGGATTTTTCTGGTTCATAATCACAAAATGCCTATTTAACACTAACCATCTAACACGTCTACTAACTGTGGTGTAGCGGTTATCATACCTGTCCACAGACCACGAGGCCCTGGGTTCAAGCGTGGGTTGGGTAGACACGCCAGTGCACCACAACTGGTTATCAAAGGCCGTGGACATTGACTTGATTGTCGATGTTATGTCTGTCCGTACGTCGTGCCTGTGTTCTCGTCCGGGTCGTATTAAGCGTTTCGTGATAGCATTGTTACTATCATAACCGAATACGCAGGCGACGACCCCGTCATTGTAATTGTGTGTTCACTCGTCGTCGTTGTCGGCGGGTATTTCAAAGTACCCAGTTTTTTGGGCTGCTCCCGAACTACACAGCGGCGTCAATATATACATCGTGCCCCCGCGTACCCCCCTTAAAATTTAATTTGGACTTTCTATATTTCTTATTCTTGGCCTATTTCAGTATGTATGGTACTATGGATTGGGTTTTTTTTTCTTTCGATTTGATTTTTATTTAAAATCCAGTTCTTAGCAATAAAACAAGAAAGACTATATACAATTCCCCATTGTTAAAAGTTTTTTTTGCGTTTGAGACCACACATCACTCACGCCCATGTTTTATAAACAATTCCGTGCTTTTTTCAAAGAGTATGACAGGAAGCTGTAACCGCAAGTGACGAATCGTGGGTCTGCATGCATTTTCGAATGCGGAAGCCGCTGAAAACATCACATTAAAGTGTATATACTGACATCGTTTAGATCGTTGTACGTAGTTTAATTTTATATTCTAAATCTTAATTGGACCAAGTTGAGCCATACGAGATGAAGTGCTTGGTGAACTGTCTTGCTGCAGTGAAGTTTCACTTAATCTTATGACAAATTGACCTCGTAGGTGGATTCACTACTTCTTGCCCGATTTTTGTTTCTGCTCTGCCCGAATTGCAATATGCAGCCTGTCATGCTTTCTAACAAACTCTACCTGCTGTCATCTCAACCCTCCAGGAGTTGGCTGATGGCAAAAACAAAGACAGGGCCGTTGAAGCAAGAGGACTTCTCTCTCTCCTGGATGCCAACTTCCTCGTTGGTTTGGTTGTTTTTCGGTCATTGCCCCGAATAACGAAGACGCTGTCTGATCAACTGCAAGCTAAAGACTTGAACCTAGGGGAAGCGGTATTTCTGGTAGATGCCATAATTTCAGACTTGGAGGAATGCAGATCCTCTCAAGAAGCATGGAATGGACTTTGGGAGGAAGTGCTCAAAAAGAATGAAGAAAACGGGATTCCAGTGACAAATCCGAAATCCTCGTCGAGAAGAAAGACAACCCCGGCCCATCTGAAAGATTCAGTCTTGATGGATACCACTGGAAATAGAGAGTTACTGACGGACAGTGATCAGTTCAGAGTCATTCTTTTTTACCCGGTAGTCGACCAGTTGTTGTCCGAGCTTCGTCGCAGATTTTCCCCCTCCACATGCGCAATTGTTTGGGGTGTCGGTGCATTGTTCCCTGAACATGAAACATTTCTGCAAGAGGAGGCATTGCGTGAAATGGCGGCACATTATGGATGCGTACTGGATGATCTGAACTGTGAGCTGCACCAAGCAAAAAAACTGCTAGAAAGAAAGTCATCCGCCGGGACTACTGTTTCGTCGGTTGTGGAGTTTGCCAACTTGATGATTCCATATCAGGATGTCTTTTTTGAACTTTGCAAACTGATTCGAATTTCTTTGACATTGTCTGTGTCATCAGCAGGGTGTGAGAGGAGTTTTTCATACTTAAAACTTCAGAAAAAACTATCTCCGAATTTCCAGTGGAGAAGATCAAACAAGTGATCTTGGGGTTCTGGCTGTTAACCGAGACCGAACGATGTCACTTGATTTGGACAATATAGTTGACATCTTTGCAAGAAATCACGATAACAGAAGAATCACATTACTTTAGGTACCGGTGTGATATCAACGTAGACAAAGAGTAGCATGTGTTTTTAAGGCGACTTTTCAACACATGCAAGACAATAAGACTATTTCACTATCTTACTGATATACTTCTGCCTCAAGTTCACTTTTTCCCATTCTAGAATTAGAAACACTTTTCCCATCTAAGAATTAAAACAGGATCCAGCCAAAATATGCTATCAATGATATTATCTTAATATGTCTTGTTTACTAAAGTGTCAGCTCAATTAGACCTCCTGCCAGCATCATTCATATTAATATTTCAAAATTCTTTTTCTGTCGGGCGGGGTCAGGAACAGTAAAGGTTTGGGGTTGGTTGAGGTCAGGAACAATAAAAGTTTTCAGGAACAGCGTAGAAGTCAACCATAGCTTTAAAAGGTTTCCAAAAATCACATTTACCTGTTAATGGGGCACTAGACCGAAAGTGGGGGGCGTATTTTCAGGGATCCCACCTAAAATCAAATGCTCAAGCTTACTAAACCCTGATTACCTGTAAGTTAATCAATATTTCGTGGGAGATAAATTTGTGAAATTTGCTAAAATAATGCCCTCACTTTCGTTCTAGTGCCTGTTTACTTGCCAAGGCAGTTTATCATGCAATACTTGTATTATTGTTCAATGCATGCAGATTTACCTTGTTTTGGAAAATTGACATTAAAGTTGTCTCTCCAATCATCATCTTGAGTCTACTTCTAGCCATCATTTTAGGCCAATTTTTAGCCATTTAAAGCAAGGAAACCGTAGAGCTTCCGGGCTTCGCCCTGGACCACCAGGGGCCCTTAAGCGGGCCCCTGGACCCCACGCCGCTAAGTGCACGCTTCGCTTGCGCAGTGCCGCTAAAGCGGCACATGCCAGTGCCCCCCCCCATTTCAGCTTTAAACATTGCAGTGCCCCCACCTTAAAAACTCTACTGACGCCACTGGAACTACATAACCACAGGTAAACTGTGACAACTTAAGCAGCTTATTGATCGCGATTTCCTGCATTCTTTAACAATACTTAATCCGATCGCGTTTGTACTCGATGGACGGCGTGAACCATGTGACGCGGGAAATCGAATGGCACATTCGTTCTCGCTAGCACTGTAGGTCTACAGGTGTACTAAGCTCTTATACGACTGCAAGACATGGTTGCCATATTCTTGATTGGATGACATCTTAAAAAGCAGTTCTCAGTGACTGAATGGTAAACGCTCCAAGTGCAAATAGAAGAAACATTAACAAACAAAAGAACGTAAAGATGAACACTAATACAAGTAAAAACTGGTAGGTTTACCAACCAGCCAACCATGGTTGCAAACCGTAGGTGGCAGGCATCTAATGGAGTGAGGATGCTGTGCCTCCAGCGGAAGAATGTTCCAGAGAAGGATGATACGTGGATAAAAAGAGTACATGTAGGTGTTGATATTGGATGAAACATGGTGTTACCAAATATGATATGACCCTCTGGCTGACCTTTGGTTTAGTTTGAAGCGTGTAGGAATTGAAATGTTGACTATGGCGTTCTGATCTTATATATATATATATATATATATATATATATATATATATATATATATATATATATATATATATATATATATATATATATATATATATATATATATATATATATATATATATATATATATATATATATATATATATATATATATATATATATATATATATATATATATATATATATATATATATATATATATATATATATATATATATCTATATATATATATATATATATATATATATATATATATATATATATATATATATATATATATATATATATATATATATATATATATATATATATATATATATATATATATATATATATATATATATATATATATATATATATATATATATATATATATATATATATATATATATATATATATATATATATATATATATATATATATATATATATGTATATATATATATATATATATATATATATATATATATATATATATATATATATATATATATATATATATATATATATATATATATATATATATATATATATATATATATATATACTACAGACGTTAAGTAATTACTGTATAGAATCATATAATGCAAAACATCAGATGGCGCACAAAAGAAATTGAACCAATTTCATTGATGTTATGTTTTCTTAGTCATAATTAAAGCATCGTGTCTGATATTGGAGTGAGGGTTTTACTTCATTAGTACATGCTTGTACTGCCCGCAAAACATGCCTAATAAGATCAATATTATGGATGCACTGAGTTTTGAAAAGCCATTTATTAGCCAGGCTATTCTGTCATGATGTTGAAGAACATAACGTTGATTGCGGGGTTAATTGGTACGAAACCAATGGCGTAACTAGACTTTATCCAGGAGGCAAAGATCATAAGATATTAAATTTTACGAATCACTTCCCATCATTTGCAATATTTCTTATAATCTGCATAGTCAGCTGATTATAGTTTAGTATATAGTCTACCCACCCTTTATCGAATTTGAACCTTAAATTTTGCTAAGCAACCAGAAAATCTTAAAATGTAAGCGACAAATTTGGGATATCAAATTGCTATCAAACTGTCAAAGGAGCAGTAACTGTCCGACTGGTAAAGATATATACTACTTACAATGAAATTTCCGATTTTCCTGAAATTTCGAGCAGAACTGCAGGAGGGGCCTGAGAAGGGGCAATCATTGCCCATAGTAGCTGCGTTACCAATCGAAAAGCTTGGTTTACCCAAAAGAAAGCCAGATATCCTTTATGTAGGAATTTTGAGAGGAGCGAAATATAATACAGGTACACATGGGTGGACCTGTGGGCAGTAGCGTATTAGGGCTAATTTCCCTCCAACAAAAAAAAAAATTAAAACATAGAATAATGATAATGATAAACTAAGAACTATATTTCAGATAATGGACGCAAATTGGGCAGACAACATAGGTGTGCCAAGTAAGACAATAAATTTGATTATTTCCATTTTCAGGAAAGCTGATTCCCATAATATTGGATTAATTTTCCCATTTTTGGATTAAAAAATGTTACAGGACACTCTCTATATCACAGATCTCTCACAATGCGCAGGTCCAAGGATATGTTTGCTGCTCATGCAGGGCAAAGAGGGTATAGTAGATATCGGGACCCTATCGGCCCTCCAAGTGGCTGGCGAGTGCTCAAGCAGACAACGGGCTCCAACAGTCCAACCTGACATTCTTCCAGTTCGTCACGTCATTCAAGCAATTTAAAACTAAATTATCCAACTTGCCCAAATTACCTTGCTTTTTCATAAACATTTGGACAAAACTGAGCTGCGAAAATGTTGAAAAATGTTTTTTCCTGTTTTGAGGAAGTTGACCTTGGACCTTGCCCTATATACACATGCAAGAGTATGCCAGCTAAAGATAAGAAACCACTTATGTACGCAGCTGCTCATCTTCCCTTAACCTTCATAACTTTGCTTCAATCTTATAAATAAAAATTCCACGTCAATATTCCGAAATAGCATGAATCTCATGGGCCGCTCAGTGACTCTGAAGATGCTGAATTACATTTGTTAGTGGGAATTCTCCCCCCCCCACCCCCACACCTCTCCCCCCTACCTCCCCTCCCCCCTCCACCAGCCTCACCCTCTTCCCTTCATTGTATTGCCCATGCATGTCATGCTCAGCCAGGATTTTTCTAAAGAATACTTTAAGTGCACATAGACTACATATTTTCAAGTGGTTATTATTTTGTTTCATTTTCCGTAAGGGCGCATAGACATTCACAAATAAGAGGGTGGGGGAGGGGGAACTTACAGGAATATAGCCAGCCTTTTGGATTGGGAGCCGCCGAGGAAATTTTTTCATTACCATTTTACTTTTGAGGGAGGGGGGGAGGTCGTACGACCCTGTCGACCATCTGGCTACTCCCATGGGGACCGATAAACGTGTCGGAAGAACCCCAATACAACTCTACCTTACCTTAGAATTGTTCCGATTTTAAGCGTCATATGTGATAGGCCTACAGACCAATACCAACCAATACAGTGCTTCTTCGATTGAAAACATCATCATCTTAAATTGTTACCATGACTCAGGGGCCATTTTGTTTTCAATAAATCATTTGGTATCATCTTACACGAAACTCTCCTTAAAAAATTGTACGTCACACTCTGACATTTCTTAGATAAGGCATTCGTAGTATGCATTTTTCGTTTTGTTCTTTTTGTTTCATTTAGGCCTATAATTGAATATTTGCAATTGAGCCAATTTAGTAATTAGCAAGGTTAGTTTATTAGGCCAAAATACTTTTTAAAATATCCAATCTTAGAAGAATATACTCTGTAATTTGAAATTTCCCAATAGGCAGCAACGTTTGATGGAAGTGTAATTCACCAGTGCAATTCTTTCACTTGTAAGGAGATCATTTTGAGAGTTATATCCCCATGCCCATATTCAAAGGGGTTTGTCCAAGCGAACGAGCCCCATTTTTTGAAAAATGTACCCTTCGGATCTCAGAATTTCTCATCACCTGTTGTAGTTTCGAACGGTTTGTTGAAATACAGCTTCGTCGAAGTTCGACTTTCGGATAAACATATGATTTACCTGCATGACATAATTAAGTGCCCTTACATACAAAGTATACAAACCTCCTTTCAAATTTATGGCTACGGGTCTGTTCCCCCACCGTAAGTGTTGACCCTTCCTACATACGTGCATGCAGGGGCGGATCTAAGACAATCACAAGGAGGGGTTCTGGTTATTATTGAAGTAATACAAAATGATGGAATTTTTTTCGGGGGGGGGGGGGTTCAACCCCGCAGAACCAAGGGCGGAGCCAGGATAAAATATCAGGGGGACCAAGCGAGAAAAAAAATGTTTTATGAGCAATTTGTTCATGATTAATGGAACATATTGGGGCAAGGGTGCAGAGTCTTATAAGCGGGAAGCAGGAGAAACGTACTTCCTTATTGGATTTCACCTTCCTTATTGCATGTTTTCTTTCGATTGGGAAATTATTAACAAAAAAGTGTAAAAAAATTTGGCAAAATCATTGGAAATTTTAGTACAATTTTGGCATTATTTACGATTATTGATTTACCCAAAAATAAAAAAAACATTGCCCCCAAAATGAAGGAAATTGCATGAGAATCAAAGAAACCCAAACATTGAAGGACATTTTCCACAAATTGATGACAATTTACTAAAAATCGAAAAAAAATCTTTAAAAAAAAAGGAAATTTTCTGAAAATTACACGAGAATTGAAAGAATTCTTTCAAATATTGAAATTGATTACCCAAACATGAATAAAATTTCCCTAAAATTGAAGTAATTTACCGAAAATAAAAAACAAATGCCCCAAAATGAGGAAAATTGCACAAGAATTAAAAAAATCCAAATATTTAAATATTTCCCAAAACTTAAAGTAATTATCCGAAAATCGAAGAAAAATTGTCCCAAAATGAAACACATTTTCCAAAATTTGCACAAAAATTAAGAAAATTGCCCAAATTTAACAGAAATTTCCCCAAATTGAAGAAAATTTCCCAAAAATGTAAGAAAATTGAAAAAATTAGTCAAAAATTGAAAACAAATTTCACAAACATTGAAGGAAATTTCCAGAAAATTCGCCAGAAAAATTGCCCCAAAATAAAGTAATTTTCCGAAAATTGCACGAGATTTAAGGAAATTTTCCAAAGATTAAAAAAGATTTTTATGAAATTTCCGACAAATTGAAGAAAATTGACAATTTTCTTATTATTGGAGTAATGAAAAATGTTGAAATTTTTTTTTTTTTTTTTTTTTTTTTGGGGGCATCCCACAGAATCACCCCTCTAAATCCTCCTTTGTGCATGCATGTTCATAGCTCCTTTTTACACCGTAAATTGAAAATAGGAAGAAAAGAAGTGATTTAACGCTCACTGTGGCTCAACCTGGCATCAAACAGTTTTATCGTGATTTTACCTATAACAAATTGCAACATGTTTGACACACATGTGGGAATGGAAGTGGCGCTGAAAGTTATCTAGGACCTGTTCTGATAAAGT
>JAIGNY010004542.1:222500-265000 GCA_020152595.1 Chiridota heheva | reverse complement strand
TCTTTATAATAATAAAATAGTAATAATGCGTCGTGCTTATAAAGCGCTTACAAGGCACATCCCTCTCAAAGCGCTTTACAAAGAAACCAATCGTCCATACAAATCAAGATCGTACTCAAGTCGCCAGGACTATGCTCAGCTGGATTTCGCCCCGGTATAACTACTTAGGGCGCCAGGACTACGCTCAGCGGAACTTCGCCCCGGTATAACCACTTAAGGCGCCAGGGCTATGCTCAGTGGGACTTTGCACCGGTGCAACCACTTAAGGTGCCAGGACTATGCTCAGCGGAACTTCGTCCCGGTGTAACCACTTAAATCGCGACACGTCACCAACCAGGGCTATGCTCAGCGGAACTTTGTCCCAGTGCAACCACATAAGGCACGACATGTCACCAACCAGGGCTATGCTCAGCGGGACTTTTCCCCGGTGCAACGACTTAAAGCGCGACACGTCACCAACCACATTAATACCCTGTTCTGTCCTCTTAATGCCGAGCGCTAGACAAAGAAGCAGCAGGTGCCATTTTTAAATTTTTGGTATGACCATTTTGATCATGTATTAAATTTGTGAGTCAATTTTTTCTGAGTCTGTTAGTTGCACTCCACTGTTTATCAATTGACAGATTGAAGTGCATCCACCTTGCAACAAACGGTGGACTTGATATTGATTGTGACTCAGGCAGATGCTGTCAGCAATCAGTAGGACGTTAGGAAGATTTGCGAACCGTGACTGTTTGTGATTCCAGTCAGGTGTTATTGTAATGTTTGTAACAGCTACCTATCAACCCATGGTGTAGGCCTATATCAAACTCGCGATTGCCGCTCCCTGATCAAATATATTGCAGTCTTTTACCTTAATTCACATATTAAAATCTATAGCAACATGTCAGATATTTCTACTTAAAATAGTTTAGCAGACTTTGACTAATAAACTTTTAATTGGTATATAGGCCTATTATTTATCCAATTTGATTTCTTTTCTTTATTTCGCACATATGTTCATATCAAACCATTTTATGACGCATTGGCCCGGAAATATAAGAATCTATAAGAATAGGATTTGATTTTAGGAGAGTGCACTCCCCGTCGTCCCGATCCGTCCTGAACAAGGCGTTTTTTCTTTCCCCCTGGCTTTTATCGCTAAATCATTATAATCAGGCTCGTTTATAGCCAAGAATTCTCAAGGTGGGGTGGAGCTGGGGAGGGGAGGAGAGGGGGGGAGCACTGGTACGTCAAGAAGGGATCTCAGATTTCCTTAGGGGACCACCCGTGCCCAATTTCGGCTATGGACATAATGAAAACGTGACCTGAGACCAAATGCAAGAAAATATGTGATGCCGCTTGCACATTTCATTTCGCAGGTCTTTGTCACAACTTACTGACATCCTTGAAAATGAAACCTGGATTCCCGAACTTAATATTAAGTCTCGCTAAGCATAGCATGTACTGTGATAAACTACATCCGGGAAATAGTTCCTACATGATTGATATGCATATATATTACACTAACTGAGTGTGTTGTCGTTTGCATATATAATTACGCCTGTCATTCATAGCACATTTGCAAAGTGGTCAGTCAGTCAGTGCAATGTCATAGGTGCATGATTGTAAAACCTTTTCGCACTTTCTATAAAAAAAAAAAGCAAGAATTTTCACTAAATTATTACCTATTGTGAAATGCAACCGAATATATACAAACCTGTTGAATAGCAAAAAGTTGCATTGTACTGTGACATTTCTAAAGAACAAGGAGCTCTCAGAAAATAGTCTTCATTGCGCTGGATGGTTAATTCAAAGTGTGTGGAAGCTCTTGGGTTAATTCTAAGGTAAATATTCAATATACGCAAACTTGAACGGAGTTTACTAGGGTACTGCTCTGTGCACTGAATGGAGATTAATGTCAAACCCGTAAAGAAATTTTATTGGGACGCCGGAATGAATGGTTCATGGAGTTTGAATAAAAGGTATATACTCTAATAATATGTAACAGTTTTTATATTTTTGGGCGGTGGAATTAACTACAAGAGCGGCCATGCGAAGGCAGGAGGGTAACAACTGTTGAATAAAAACCAGACCGGCAGGAGAATACGGATGATCAGTCTTATAGAAGGTAGGTATTTCACGTTTTTAACCCGTACCATTCTCTAGACTCGAATACACCTCATATCGTAACAGACTAAGCTGCGAAAACTAAGCTGGGGAAAATGACAACTTGCAAGTTTGGCAGTCTGGCAGTGTATGTGCTAAAACTATTTCAAAGATGTACTATTAACATCACTTAACAGGTTAAAATTGATTTCAATATTAGGTTGGTCACTGTCAGACTGTTGTTACGGTGGTTGTTTCGTGCTAATTTGGTTTCAAATTCAAAAACAGCATGAATGGGGGTGAACTTGGTAAAGTATAATAATGCCCGGGCCCACGGTTGGAAAATATGAATGAAATGACACATTTCGTGTGCAATAGGGCCTATTGCATATCTAATGTATAAGGAATGGAAAAATACCAAATTTGATTACGGAGTAAGTAGGTAAATGTATTAAAATGTGTAACTTTGGTAATTTTGATCAACTACATCTAAACATGTAACTGTCAGCTGTGAGGACAAATAAAATGTGTTATTTTACCTATCATATTTTTGTGTGTGAGTAAAAGGAGTTGCAAGACAGTTTGGATTCAAAACTAACGTCAAAAGGAAAACATGCAATAGGAATATATGTCCTAGCAAGGACCACACATGCAAGTAATGCACGTTTATTCATGTTAATAACAAAATCGTTTAAATTTTTAAACATTAAGCTAGACAGATAGACTAAAATCTTCAGTGACATTCTATAGTAATGCCTCTGTTGTCTCTTTTTCTAGTGGCGTCGCTATGGTTTTGGTTTGGAGTAACAAGTCAAGATGAGAAAAATGGGGGGGGGTGGGGGATGGGCACTCATCTAAAAAATGTATGCGCAACGATGTGGGGTCCAAGGCTTTGATTAAATTAGGGCCCTAGTGGGGTCCTGGGCTAATAGCTCTTGTTTTTGCTGCCCCAAAATGGCTTAAAATGAAACACAAATATAAAAAATGAAATTGATGAAAAGAAGAAATTTATATTTCCCCCTGAAATTTGAGAAAATTCGGGGAAAATAGTGGGTCCAGTAAAGGGCGAAACCCGGGCAAAGCCCCAGATGCTCTGAAGATTTCCTGTTTCGGATACCCAGGTGCTTCAAAGTGGCTTAAAATCAAAGAAGGAAGTTTAGAAATTAATTTGATGAACTCGTTCAAACCAGCATAAGTATTGGGGTTCCTATTTCTAAACAGGCAGAGAAGAAACTTTCCCTGAAAATTGAGAATTTTCTTTTATTGGATATGTTTGGTATGAAGGACATTTCTCGAACGTTTAAGGAAATTTCTCGCAAATTGATGCAAATTTTACGAAATTGAATGAATTTTCCCAAAAATTATCTCCTTGGAATGAGAAAGAAAAAACTGAAAGATGTGAAAGGAATCTGACTCTTCGAAATCAATTTGTCAGACCTTCATTATTGTGGGGTTAAAATACTTTTCCCCCCATAAACGGAGGGGGGGGGCGGGCTTGGCTTCTGGTTCCTACGCCCCTGTATGTAAATAAATGGTGTGTGTAGGTAGTTTATTCAAAAAAAGAAATAAGAAACTGGGACAATATGCAGGCTAAATCAAACGGGTGTAAACCAAAGAATTCACATCAATAACAAAACATAAAGTCACACATATGACATATCTGTAAAGCAAAGTAAGGAAATTTAAGTTAAGAAAATGTAATCTTGTGTAATTATTTTCACATTTCATTGAAGGTATATTCTTGATTCCTTATCATAATCACATGCTCTCCGAGCTACAGGCATCGTTGCATTTACATAAGATATTATACAGAGTTTTAGCGGTTTTAGGTCAATGAAATCGATCTCTAAAATAACAAATTTATTGCAAAATAATAATCATTAACTTGTCAAATGTATGTCAAGAAGTTTAGATGTACAGAACGGAAAAGTCCCATAATTGACAATTTCAAGCTTTACGGGATTTTGTGCTGTTTTAATGGTTTTTATTTTCCAACAGTCAGATAGTTTAGCCATGGAGGTACTACTCTAAAGTGGTACCTGCCATGGTTTAGCTCTACATATGCATGTACTTTCGACGCATCAATAACATTATAAAATCTTAAATCTTATTAGTTTTCCGCTGTTGAGTGCACATATACAATAAAAAATGCAAGAAATATGGGATCACAGAAGTTGGATGCTAAAGGGCAATAAACCCATAAAATGAGTTTCTTATTGATATTTATAACAACACATGGCCGATAGTTTCTGGCTCAGATATTTGACCCTACTGACCTCTGTCGTGGCTGCAATCTCGCTCAGAGCAATCGTTTTGTCAGTCTGTGTACATGATAATGGTTTTCCAACACCTACAATGATTACATTTATGAAATGGCTTACAGTTTCAGATCTATCAGTCTATAGGATTATTAAGTCTGGCACTTTTTGGCGAGCATTTTTTTCTTCTCATTTTTTCAATGAGTTGGTAGGACGTAGACAATGTCCGAATCCTATAGGTTGTTGTCAGGTTGTTGTGAAAGGTTTAACATGTTAAGGCAGCAATATAACTATTAATTGCTTAAAGTTATTTCTATTAAAACCATGTATGAGAGTAGCAAATATTTCTCGAAAATCTCAAAATTGATTTCCCACGTGCATTTGTCACTATATACTAAAACTTTAGATGGCCAAATCAGGGCTGTCGTGGCATATTAAAAGTGCCACTGCAGCCTTGATTGTTGAAATAAGTGGAAAAAGCAAAACAAATAAGTTAATCAATACAACAACAAAAAGCGTTGATGATGGTACCACGGCAGTGGCGTGCTGTCCTGCATATTACCACTTGTTGCGACATTTTTGTAGTGAGGCATCAATTTTCAAATGTTCTATGCAAATTTGTGATGTATTACAGCGTGACCTTGGTATTTGACATAATTGTTATGTTGTTTGACAGTTTGAAGGGGTGCAGCAAATTCTGATCATTTATTTTTTAGTCTTATACCATACCCACAGGGCCGTATAATAAACCTTGTTAATGCCTTGCCTATCAGCCCATGTCAATGAACGATTAAAATATTACAAAACATCTTTGTGGCGTTAATCATGCAATTATATTTTTAGTCATTTACCTACCAAACTACCATCTATTCATCGTTTCATTTTAAACCATACTTAAAAAGGAAAAAAATGTATGTTGGTTTGCATTATATTACCCCCTCCTCATCCCGTACTCTTCCTCAACCCGTAACCTCCCAACTCGCTGAAAGCGCATCTTCCAACCTGTCCCATAAGCCATACCAACTTCTGTCCCACATGCCATGTCAACTTCTGTTCAACACATGATGCCATCCCATACCATATGCACTACATGCAGACATGAAACTACTTGGAATCCAGGTCTGCCATTTCACCACATGACCCACATGACATCAGAACTGAAATCCAGACGACACTCCACCACATGTCCCACACACTATTCCACTCTGTCCCACAAACCAAGTTGCCAATCCATAGATCTGCCAATCCACCCTGTCCCACATGCCAACCCACCTTGTCCCACATGCCAACCCACCTTGTCTTACATGCCAACCCACTATGTCCAACATGCCATCGCACTTTCTGTCCGACATGCCGTCCCACCCTGTCCTACATGCATAGGCAGGGCACAAGGGGTACGTTCCTCCCAGTTTTCTCAATCGTTTAAAAAGTGTCCCTTTCAGAGAGGAAAGTGCCCTTTTTCTGACAAGTCTGAGGAAAAGTGCCCTTTCAAAGAGGACAAGTGCCTTCTTTGGAGAAGGAACGTGCCTAGCTTTCAAACATTGAAAAACTTGTTCTTCAAAGACTATAGATCTGATTTTTATTGGAGAAAATACACAAACAGACAAATATTGTCCTAAAATTGTAATTTTACGCGCTTCGTGCGCATACACTATTCTAAATTTTTCCTAAACAGTCCCGTCCACGCCTCGATCGGGAGATTGGCAGATCGAGACATGCGCAGTTCCAATTGTTGCTAATAAGTTCAGCCGTTAATTATTTTTGTTTGTCAAATTCTGTCTAAAATTGTATACTTTGCAAAATTATTCTGAAATGACTATTTCTGTATAATTTGAGCTTTTGCTGGTGATTAAAATGTTAAATTCTGCTCTTCAAAAATATTTAAAATAATTTTAAAGATTAGGTTAAAATTCCCAGGTGAAAGTCTAATTTGCGCTGGAGAAAATAATTTCATCGTTTTATTACCTGGTTACAAAAATAAAATTTGGATATTTCATATGCATTTTTCCTACCTTTGGCAATAAACCTATCTAACCGATATGTATTTCTTTAGGGGATTTGAATTTGGAAAGATGCATTGTGAATTATAATGACAAAAAATCTCCCGGTCGGGAGATCTCTTGTTCAGGAGCGTGGACCGGACTGCTAAAGACAAAGTTAGGGCCAAAAGCCCTCCTTATTGGACTTTTTCATACTTAAAAAGCTTTCACCAGCCTATCTTTGTTTTCCTAGCTTATAATTTGTAAAACCTCTTTAAAATGGTCTGATACGTTATTCCCTACATGTACATCAAGCAATGTTAATCTTTGCTGGAAAAGTTTTTAATGATAATATGTTTGATTGTTTTGATAAAATAGGTTCCAATTTTTGATCCAACTCGTCAAAAGAAGTAAAAGGCACCACTACTCTTAGCAAGGATATTTTAACAAAAGCAAGGAAGAAAAAGAGGTGTTGGCAGAGATATGTTGGGATAAAAGATCACCAGAAGTATTAACAGTATTGTCGTGTAAGAAATCAAGTGCGTGCAATGACCAGAAAAGCGCGGAATAAATTTGAAAAAATGATTGCATCTGAAGCTTAGTCAAACCCTATTTTTTTTTGGGCTATGCCAAATCTAAGATAAACTTCAAACAGGGCATAGCCCACTTGCAGACCAGTGAGGTCGATGAGCATGGTAAATCATTATTAATTATATCTGACCTTAAAAAGCCAAGGTCTTGTCTCGTTATTTCATGGGCGTATTTACAGTTAAAGATGATAATAAAAATGCCTGACTTTGAGAAAAGAAATTTTCAAGTTCCTCTCAGTTCGATTTCCATATCACATGACACTACTTGAAAAATTAAAATGTTGAAATACTTCAAAGTCAGCGGGACCAGATAGTATCCATCCAGATGGTATCCATCTAAGGATGTAATATGAGTGTTCTGATGTCATTGCTCCATACTGCCATACCTGCCATACCTAACTACATTGTTCCAACTGTCTTAGACAATGTTTCAGTTCCAGATAATTGGAAGGTGGCAAATATCTTACCTATTTTCAAGAAGGGTAACAGATCTTTAGTGTAAAACTATCGCCCTGTGAACCTAACAAGTGTTGTAGGTAAAACGATGGAATCGATTATTAGAGACCATTTGATGGAACATCTTTATAACAACAATCTAATTTAGTCCTCGACAGTTTGGTTTCATGAACAGATGAAAGGGAAATCTACTTTTCTACAATTATCAAAGGTCTTAAATGATCTGTCCCTAGCATGGGAAAATAATGAGAAGGTTAACATTGTATATTTCTATTTTATGAAAGCTTTTGACACGGTGCCACATAAATGTTTGCTGCATATATTAAAGTTATAATGGTATTGTGGATCCATTATTTACCTGGATCAGATCCTTTCTTACAAATAGGTCACAGCGTGTTTTAATAAATGGTTTTACTTCTAATTCAGTGACAGTGACCAGTGGTATACTACAAGGTAGTGTTTTGGGTCCGATCCTATTCATGATATATAAATGATCTCCCTGACACAGAGTTCTTCAATTGATCTTTTTGCAGGTGACACTAAGATTTATAGGTCAATGAGGTCAATTTAAGACCATAATATCTTATGAGAAGGATCTGATGAAAGGATCTAGGATGTAAAATTTCACCCAGACAAGAATTTGTAACTGATGAGAAGGATCTAGGAGTACTTTTTTTAGGCTCACATCAACGAGAAAGTCAACAAGGCAAATATGATACTTGGACTCATCCGTCAGTCCGTAGATCATTCACATATCTTGACAAAACTTCTTTAGTCCAACTCTACAAGGCATTTGTAAGACTTCTGGAATTTTCAAACTGTGTCTGGCACCCATTAAAGAAAAAACACATTGAGTTGATCAAAAATGTTCAAAGGAGAGCCACCAAACTTATCCCACATTTGCGTAATCTGCCATATCCTGACAGGCTTAATAATCTGAAACTACCAACATTAACTTACAGAAGAGCAAGAGGTGATATGATTGAAGTATATAAGATGGCCTCACATATATATGATTCAAGAGTTGCAAATTTATTACCTATTCGTAATAATACTAAAACAAGACGTTCTAAAAACAGGAAAATTCTTCAATCACATTCATTCACCAGCGTTCGACATAATTTTTTTCTCCAATCAGATTTGCAAGTTTTGGAATAATTTCGTGGAAGCATGCAATCTAAATTTGTTTAAGAACAGGCTGGATAAGCACTGTTGTAATCAGGCTTTTCGCTTTTATTTCAAGGCCGAGAGTTACGAATTACTTGACACTTCTAGGTCTGAAATCTCAGGCTACTAGTTTTTGCTCAGGAAACATAGGTAGGTAGAATAGGCCCTTTCTAGAGTGTGCGAGCCACCCCAAATTTATTTGAGGGCATCTTTGAAAAAGGCCATGTAGGGCAAAACAGGTGCCCTCTATAGAGATAACAAGGGTGATTTTAAAATATATTTAAGTCCCCTTATTATATTTGATCTTTTTTTATTGACAGATTGAAGAAAGTAACACAAGCATCAAGCAAAATACCACAAATTTCACTCAGGCTCGTGGCTGCGCGGAGTTCGGGAGCAGTCCGAAAAACTGGGTACTTTGAAAGACCCAAAAAATTAAGTACCTTTATGTATTACGTCATCGCATGAGCCTACACATTTAACTAGCCCACACTAAACATATGGGCTTTTTTATTTTCCGCTCCGGATTGTTTTAAATTTCATTGGATAACTTGATATTTTGGAGACGAATTGTAAATAAATATTTAAAACTTTTTGCCGCTGCTTTTTGATATTCACGGTCGCCCTTTTGAGAAAATCAACAAAACAGATTATGGGCAGTAATTCATAAAAGTACCCAATATTTTGGGTATTTCAAAGTACCCAGTCTTTCGTGTTGCTCCCGAACTGGCGGTGCGGTGTCAAGCAAAATACCACAAATTTCACTCAGGCTCGTGGCTGCGCGGAGTGCCTTTAAATTTGGTTCCGGAAAAGAAAGAAAGGTACTGACTTGCTGAAGACTGGGTGTGAATTTGGTCTAATTTATAGTGACATACCAGTATACCGAGTTACATTTATTCTCAGCAAGAAAATGATGGCCTCCTGAATGATTCTATAAGGACCCCCTTATTTGCTTTTCGCATTATTCAGTTATTGTAGACACTAAATATATTCCGATTCATGACCAATAACAGTGGATAATCATGCTCTCATAAGTCTAAATCATTCCGATTTCAAGACTATGATCTATAAATTGTGTGATTTTGGTATAAAATTGTTCTATTTTACCGAATTTTGGACCAAAATATCTTGGACTTTTTGAAGCTGTAAATGAAAAAGAAGGAAAATTTTTCCTATCATTTTCGGAACCTTTATAGAAAGAAATTTAAGAATTACATAAAGATTTTGAGCTGTTCAAGTCAAACACCACAAATTTAGCATAAAATAAAAGTTGATCAAACTTGATCTACAAATGATATGCTGTAGATTGTAAAACTCTTATTGTTGCTAAAGGGCCCACAGACTTTGAAAATTATTTCCGACATATAGGTGGCTGTTACGGGCGGCGCGATGTCTAAACAATTGCTTGGAGGGGATGGATATTCTTCACTCCCAAATAATCAACTGATACAAAATCTTTCACATTACCAATACTTGTTTAAAATCATCCAATAGTCCAAGCCCGTATAGTGGGCTCGCTCTGTTGGAAAAATAAATTAAAAAAACCCCTTTAATCAGCAATATTTTGTGCGAGTTTGCACTTTGCTATCCTAAAGGATCACAACAGATGAAATTTTCAGAATGACAATTAAATTCACCAATAAGTATTACCCTCCCCCTGCCCATCATTCAATCTTTTACTAAATAATAACACCACATATCTGCATATGTAAAAGACATGTCGCAAAAACAAACTTCAGTCGAATTGAAACTATTTTTCGTGATGCTGGCTGGCAATGGTGCTAGTTAGTCTTGCGTTGAAAAGGAGTCAGACAGGAATTCAACAAATGCTGCAGATTACAGGATTTGGGCCATTTCTGATCAGATTGAGGGAAAATGATTACATTTGATGATTTACAACAGTACTTTGTGTTCATCAGTATACATTTTGTTGTTAAATCATTGTAATGTACATGTACGAAGTTTTGGTAAAAAAATTAATGAAAATTATCTTAGCTATTCTCCTGATTAATAAATAAATAAAGAGAGTGTAAGCTTTTTTTTCAAATCAATAGCATGGACTGATGGATGCTTTTCATAAACCCGACATGCGATACTCGCTTGACTCGAGTGAAGCATTTCGGGTTTATGAAAGAAAATCTATACTATCAGACTGTTGAAATTTAAATAGAGGCTAATACCACCTTTGTTAATCAAGAGAATAGTTAAAATGATATTCATTGCTTTTTTTTTAAACGGGCTGACGGTTACAATCCTGACAATGGCCCTGCCAGGTTTTAGTTGTGCAGTTGTGACGGTCAATTGTGTCAGACTGTCAGTGTGTCTAGGTCAATCGTGCATAACCCTCTTTCTGTTGATTTATTATATACCCTGTATTGTGTCAAGTGACCATCTACCTACTGTGGTGTAGCGGTTATCATACCTGTCTACAGACCACGAGGCCCCGGGTTCAATCCTGGGGTGGGTAGACACGCCAGTGCACCACAACTGGTTATCAAAGGCCGTGGACATTGACTTGGTTGTCGATGTTATGTCTGTCCGTACGTCGAACCTGTGTTCTCGTCCGGGTCGTATTAAGCGTTTCGTGATAGCATTTGTACTATCATAACCGAATACGCAGGCGACGACCCCGTTATTGTAATTGTGTGTTCAACTCTCTCTCTCTCTCTCTCTCTCTCTCTCTCTCTCTCTCTCTCTCTCTCTCTCTCTCTCTCTCTCTCTCTCTCTCTCTCTCTCTCTCTCTCTCTCTCTCTCTCTCTCTCTCTCTCTCTCAGTGACCAACTATGAACTACTAAAAGTGCTTTGACAGCATTACAGACGTACAGAACTGCAGAATAAGCTATATAGCAGGCAGCTATTTGTTTTCCCAAACAGGACAGCAATTGCACTCATTTGAGTTACGTTAGGGTTAGAGTCCAGATTTTAGCCAATAGGAAATTTGTGCCATTGCTATGCTGTTTTGAAAAAAAAATCACGTCCAGGCATGCTAAGTTCTACATTGCCAGTGACGACGAACGACGAGTCTAGCTGGGAGAGATTCAGTAAGGTAGCGGGAATTTCCCTCCCTGGCCAGAAATTTCCAAGAGTCGGAAAATGTATGCAGATATCTAATTTGCATGATATAAATTTAGCAGTTTAGTATGCCGGCTTATTGGTAATCCTAATTAAAAGCAATCGGTCTCAGATTTCAGTTGTCAGGTTGTGCCAGTTATCTTGGGGAAAAGGATCACAAAAACCGAACAGGCCTATTTAACGTTAAAAAAATTCCTACTTTTTCCTCAAACCTTTCGAAGATTTTCCTCAAAATAGCCTATCTGACTTTTTCCTCGAAAATTTCCGAAGGTTTTCCTGAAAACACCCGACCTTTTACTGAAAATGTCGGACGCTTCGATTCGATATTTTGCTTCCCCCCACCCTCCTTCCTCACGCGTGACTGAACTTGACGATTCAAATTAATTTACATCTTTCCTTTAATATACAAATCGGCCAGTTGCCATGCATACCTCCCTTTTATCAATTTGGTACTGAATTTCGTCAATTGAAATATTCGAATTCTGTTCAAGCATGAGCTGTAACCATAATTTTACAATTATTTCGAAATTAATTAAGTGGGGTAAGCATTCTTTTTAAATGGCATACAATCTTTGTTTGTTCATGCCTTATAGCAATATCATTAACCTTTAATCAGTGACTGCGCTGTATACTGGGGGAGAAGAAACAGAGAGGGGATGGAAAATATGCAATGGGGCATTTGTCGAAAGAGCATGCTCCCTTAACTAGCCCTAACATTAACATGTGGCACAACCACCCCTCTCTTTGCCCTATTAACAATTCTCTGCCACTGTGGTACTTATATATTTTACTGACAGAATGATACAATTTACCTTTTAAACCATCAATTGACATCATTTTCATCACAATTTACTCTACACTTTAGCTCACAACTTTTTAATTGCTTTTCTTTTTATCCAGATGACAGGATGAGTGCACCAGTTGTCTGAGAGATTGTAAACCAGCAATTAAGAATTTGAAACTGAAAAAAGATTCATATATCGTTAATTGCTTTGGACTGTTGAACAATCACCAACGGATTATACACGCAAAAACGAACTTATATAAGGGCGATCTTATGAAATATCTTAAAAGCTAAACATGGTTATTATGAAAATGGTTATTATGAAATAGTTTAAATGAATCGACGCATGAATGAACAGAGGAAGTGAGGAGAAATCGCGCATCTGATAAACTAGATCTCAATTATTGTGGGTTGGATAACTGACATACGAATACTGGAATAACAAATTACTTTGTAATTATTTTCCGATGAGAATGTTTTTCCAGTTTGGTTTTGCACATGCATCTGTCAAACAGTGAAAGAAAAGCTGTTTGTTTTTCACTAATTTTCAACAACCATTCCACATTGGTATCAGATTAAGAAAATTGATCTTCTTTCAAATTTTACTTTGACTATGGTAGCGAAAAAGAAACGACTCATATCGGCTCTTTCAATTACTGTGCTATTATCATTATACGTGAGCCTAGGCTCTGTGATGTTTAGTAAGATCGAGCAAACTCAAGAAATCGAAAGTAAAACGGAGAGAATTAAGCTTTTAGAAAGTCTTATTGCGGACGTGAATCTCATTCGCGACTATCTCGATGGAAATCTTACAGAGGGAGTCAATAATAAATCCATTGCGAGGACGGTCCGAGAGGCTGATCAAAAAATTCAAGTCATTTTAAGCAAAGAGGATTTAAATCCAGAATGGAACTTTTTCAGCGGTCTTCAATTTACCGTGTCAGCAATAACTACTGTCGGTGAGTATCATGTGGATCTGTTTATTTTAATTTATTTGACTTTCTAGTTGCGAATCGTGGCGAGGGCATCAAAATGGGGTAATTATTGACCCTGATCGGATATTTCGAGATAACAATGCAACTTTTTTGCGTTTTGAAATTTTCGGAAAGATATGAAAATTTTGGTTGATGATTCGTTGAAATTGGAAAATTGAAGATCTCGAGTCATTGACGAAAATTCTGAATGTTTCTGCATTTTGCACCTCCTGGTAAAAAGCTTAGCAACACCACTCATTGCTAGAAAACAATTTATGAAATAAGTTTAATATATGGAGGAGAGAATGGGGATATGGCACTCTTCCAATTATTTTCAATTTTAGTATATAACTAAAATTAAAAGAAAAATAATTTTAAAAAGAAAGAATAAATAAATGACGTTCTTTTTTTTCCCTCCTTTTTTTAACTCTTCGAAAATTTTCCATTCAAATTTGTAGGTGTCCCTATCTACATGTTTTCTTCTTAATTATTCACTAAAGGCCATCTATCTGTCTATCGTGATTAAAATGTGGCGGCATACATTTAATTTAAAACGATTCCGACTGGTCTACCAGCTTAGGTGTACGTTGGAGCATTGTATTTCGACCAATCAAAACACACGAATTAAATCTAAACCTCAACGTTAGAGACGATAATTGACCTTCGTCCTGATATTTAGGACGAAATTCCCCCACCCCTGAAGTAAGAAAATTTGAAATTTGTGCAAGATGCATTCGGGTCTGTAGGCTCAAGCGTGAAATTCAGAGAAGAAAAATAATTATTATTCGGACAAAACAAAGCTGCCAAGATTACTCGCCACGTCCTTGGTTACATTTGAAATTAACAGATTAACTTTGTATAAATTTACACCTATAGGCTAGTGACCTATCCCATCTTGAAGGGTATACTATCTTGCATGACGTCATACATTATCTACTGAAGATGGCTGTCCCTCGTTCATGATTTTTACATTGCCAACATAAATGGCTACTTTGTAAATTTCGTTACTTTATTCATGACATGCATGGTAAGCAGCAATCGGGTATGCATGCACTCAGCGCATGACATGCATGGTAAGCAGCAATCGGGTATGCATGCACTCAGCGCATGACATGCATGGTAAGCAGCAATCGGGTATGCATGCACTCAGCGCATGACATGCATGGTAAGCAATGCACTCAGCGCATGACAATCGGGTATGCATGTACTCAGCGCATGACATGCATGGTATGCATGCACTCAGCGCATGACAATCGGGTATGCATGTACGCATGACAGCGCATGACATGCATGCATGGTAAGCATGCAATCATGGGTATGCATGCACTCAGCGCATGACATGCATGGTAATGCAGCAATCGGGTATGGTATGACACGCATGCACTCAGCGCATGACATGCATGGCGTATGATGCAAGTATTTGAAATTGTAAGGGAGGGGGGGGGGGTAATATTTTATCATAAATGTATGAGTCTCTTATCACGGTCCAAAAACTATTTTTAAAGTGTGGAGCAATCGGGGGGGGGGGATGTAGAAATGATTGGTAAAATTTGGCAACATTTTCCGAAAATTTGAGATTTCCTGAAAATGAAGAAAATTTTACGAAAATGAATGAAATTTTACGAATATTGAAGAACATTTTCAGAAAATTTAAGGAAACTTCTCCAAAATTGCACGACAATAAAGGAAATTTTACAAAAATTCCAGATAATGAAGGTAATTGCAGGACTCGGTATAGCTTATTTCACGAATATAAAAGACAACTTCCAGACTTCTCGAAAATTGAAGACATTTTCCCGAAAATGAGGGAAATTGCACGAAAATTGTTCACGAAACATGAAAGACAACTTCTCGAAAATTGAAGCAAATGTTTTTGAAAATGAAGGAAATTGCAGGAAAATTAAAGCAATTTGCACGAAAATTGAGGGAAATTTCAAGGTAACTGAAGCAAATTACACGAAAATGAGAGATATTTTAAGAAAATTGAGGGAAATTTCCCGTCTGAAAATTGATAAGAACTTTTCAAAAATTGAAAAACAAATTTCCCCAAATGTAGGAAATTGAAGAAAGTTTCAAGTTAATTGAAGCAAATTTTAGGAAGCAGACGAATCTGACTCTTCAAAATCAATTCGTTAGACCCTTATTATTGAGAAGAAGAGTGGGGAGGGGGAATACTTGCCCTGGGGCCGAAATGTTACTTGCCCTCTAAAAAATTTTGAGGGACCTTGCCCCTCCGCTTCCTAGTACGCCCCTGCATGCACATGGAATGGCTGGGGTGATATTGAAGAGCAACTGAGCAACGAAACTCTCAATCAAAAAAAAACCCATTCTCGACCAATTTCATTGTATTATGTGCTGTTGTATTTATTTCTTGCACAAGTTTTTTCTCTGAAATGTGAATGGACATCTAATGCGCATTGTGCATTATTCTGTGACAAACATAGTTAGCTATAGGCGCGCATATAGTAAACAAAGAACAAATTGAACGTAAAACCATGTTTGTATACCCATCAGCAGCTCCATGAAATACAGGGATTTCATCACCTGACTTCGTCGTTGCGTTTCACGCGTCTTCACACAGCTCAGTCACATCACACGTACAACAAACTTACTGCATGCTAACCTACCTACCAGTTCAGCGAATTTTACTGGTTGTAGTTTTTTGATTGCTTCCGATTTTGCTTCATATATTCACGAAGATTAATGGCATGGCATCTATCTTGCTACCGTCAATTCTGTAGGATTATGGCTATAAATTATATTGAATAATAATAAAAATACGGTTAAATACCATGATCGTCAAATCAACAGCCAACTACGGTCCTTGCCAGCTTGTGCCAAACTTACTTTTGTATTTGCGTTTTCTTCTGATTCATGCTCATTATTTTGTATTTTTGAATCAAATTCTTTTAGAAATGCTTCTTATATTTGCTTATAGTTTATCGGTGCATGTGTACTATGGAGAAGCGGTAGTCTTGTATTAAACACGGCCAACGATAAATGTAGGAAGGCATATATAACTAGAGTGCTATGCATGAGCACAAACATTGTCAGTTCGGGAGCAACCCAAAAAACTGGGTACTTTGAAATACCCAAAAAATTGGGTACTTTTATGTATTACGTCATTGCATGAGCCTACACATTTGACTAGCCCACACTAAACATATGGGGTTTCTCATTTTCCGCTCCGGATTCTCCAAAATTTCAATGAATATCCTGAAATTTTGGAGACGGATAGTAAATAGATATTAAAAACTTTTTGTTGCTGCTTTTTGAAATTCACCGTCGCAATTTTGAGAAAAGAACAAAACAGACTGCCTATAATCTGTTTTATTAATTTTCTCAAAAAGCCAACCGTGAATTTCAAAAAACAGCAACAAAAAGTGTTGAATATCTATTTACTATCAGTCTCCAAAATTTCAGGATATCCATTGAAATTTTGGAGAATCCGGAGCGGAAAATGAGAAACCTCATATGTTTAGTGTGGGATAGTCAAATGTGTAGGCACATGCGATGACGTAATACATCAAAGTACCCAATTTTTTTGGTATTTTAAAGTACCCAGTTTTTCGGGCTGCCCCCGAACTGATTGTAACAAACAGAGCATTGTACTGTAGGCGAATGCGTAATGTGGGCCTAAGGTGACATAAGGTTAATTGGTACAGTGGTATATGTTTGTAGTGATCATGTAGTCTGGAAGATGACCGAACGTCTTAAAGTTCATTAATCACTTTAAACTGTTTAAATTGCAGGAGTCTTAATTGATCAAAGCTTAAATTATTGATAAGAAACAAAAACACCGCACATATGCACAAACATTGACCCTGATAGTTCAAGTGATTAGTTAAGAAGTCAGACATGATCGGGGGTAAAAAGACAAACAGAAGTATAACTACTTCAATAATTTGTTTCGGCCAAAGATAAGACTTCAAAAAAGAAACAATTGTTTGGTTGCCCTTTCTTGTGGGAAATTGTAAGGGAGGGGCGGGTCACCGACGAAACATAACTTTCGACCACTCACTCACGGTTTAAAAGAACACCTATAAAATATAATTAAAACACTTCATTTTCAGATTGTTGGTTCCTTTTATTTTGCTCAGTTTTCATATCTCAATGATGTTTTTTGTGATATTTGGGATTTTCTTTCCTCGCCTGACACACTCATTACAAACAGGTAGGACAACTCTCATTCCTATATCAGTCAATCACAAGCTCTTGTGGGCGATGGGCTTCATTTTATCCACAGTAAACAGGCAAAAGTGCTTGCCACCTTATTTTGTGGGGATTTGTAGAGATTTTTACGAATTAAAAAAACAAAACAACAACAACACCGCCCCTATTTTTAGGCCTAATGAATTTTAAAGATATAACAAATTTATATCAAAATGACTGGAGTAGAGCGTGTACCGTAGAAAATGGCGCCCTTATCATCTCTATTGTTGTATTTCAGAGAATATCATTTAAATTGTTCTTTTATTGAATATCTTGAAAAATTTCTTGAGGTGGAAAATAAGAATTATTGGGTCCTATAATTCTGGTTTCATAATATCCTGACATATCCAATGGTTTTTAAGCCAAAAAATCTCAAGAAAATACAATAATATACAGAAAGGCTTTTCAGGAATGTGAGGATATGACGTCACAAAAATAGTCTAACGTCAGTCGTTTTAAATGGAACATAATTTTTAACTTGAATAGCTCCTTAACCTGTTAACAAAATAAGAATTTTTAATGCCGTGCTTCGCTTTTTACTTTTCATTTAAAGTCCTCCTTCCGACCTAACAAATTTAGCAACATTTCCCAAAAATTAAAGAACATTTCCCAGAAATTGAAAAACATTTCCCGAATAAGAAAGAAACTTCCCAAAATTTGAAGAAAATTATCCGAAAATGAAGAAAATTTCCTGAAAATAGAAAAAACTTTCCCGAAAAAGAAGGAAATTGCTAGAAAATAAAACAAATTTCACGAAAATTATTAAATCATATATCAGTTTTTTCGATGTATCACTGCTTTAATTCTTTTGATTTACATTGTATTTTTCTTCTTTGTTTGACTCAAATTCGGCATATGCCCCCTGGCTATATGCAGATCTGGAATGTAGGAATCTTGTAACAAGAATCTAAGAATACTGAACATAAACTAAATTTTGTTGATTGCTTCGCATTCGTTTACCAAAGCTGTTTGAAATGAACTGATGAATGGGAGCAGTTGAATATAATGACGAGGTTTTGCTTCTTTCATTATACTCTCAATCAAAATTTAGCAGGAGGAAACAGTCTGATAATTTCCTATAACTAAAAATTAGGTTAGAAATTTATAGCAGGACATTAGTATATGCTCCTCCATCAGTCCATGTCATAACATTTGCATACATTAAAGTATCTTAGAATTCTGATGTAATTTCAAGACAATTCTGTTCAGAACTTAAAAGCTCTATCTGGTACATAGGCCTATAATTTCTTATAGCTTCTTATAACCAAAAAGCGGAGGGGACAAGAGATAATTTTCCCCAAAAAATGTACTGATTTTTTATTTTTTATTCTACAGAAATCCTCTTGTCCCCTCTGGAATTGTTTTTATCATTTATTATTAAAGAGGGAGGCTCGTCTCATTAAAATACTGTAAGATTAGAGGATGCGATATTTTGACGTCACTTCCGGTTGTGGATGCAAGATCCGATCCACTGTCTGTTTGTACCACAGTACAGCCAGACACTAGAATGAAAATTAATGAGAAAAAAAGAAGAAAGAAGATGAAAGCAAAAGTTGCAATAAACGATTCTACCGGGGCTCGAACTCACGATTGTTGATTGGAAAAAAAATTGCCCCCGATCGCCGTAACCAACTGAGCTAGCTCGTGCAATGACTTTCATCGCGTTTTAAATAACTATATACCTTGCAATACGAGACAACGAATCGCGCAGCAAAATTTCAACCAATCAAAAAATTTGAAAGGAATTCTAAATATTGTGCACATATGACGATTTCGCCTCTTCTAATTATGTTTATATAGCACTTATTCTAAAAGAAAGCTCTAAGTGCTTTACAATAGCATGAAAAAATAAGAAAATTAATAACTTATCAATACATAAAAGGAACAAAATAAAAATGATTTAACACCTAAAAACCACAAAAGCTAAAATATCAGCAGTATACGAATAAAAGAAATAATTAAGTTTTAAACGTTCAGTTCAGATACATGAATAAGATAAAACAGTTAATAAAAAAGCGGTAAAAGCTACCAATCTTAAACACAAAACACTAAGAGAAATAAAAAAAGTTATCAACATTTAGAATGCATTAAAAGGTGAAACCTGGGGTGAAAAAAAAATATTGAAAAATGATAGGCATAATATTTAAAAAGTTAGAATAAGTCACTGAAATACTGTTTAAAAAAATGCGTTTTTAAATCACGATTAACAGAGCTAAGTGACGGAGCATTTCTTATACATAAAGGGAGGGTATTTAATTCCTTGGGCAGTTGGGGGCAAAAACTTTAAGGAGCGATCGCCAGTTTTACTGATAGTTTTTGGAACTTGGAGAAGATTTTGATTGGAGGATCTAAGAGAGCGTACTGGTTTGTATGGTTGAATGAGTCCAATTAAATACTTTGAAGCGGTGTCTTGTAAACAATTAAAACAAAAAACTAAAACTTTAAAATGCACACAGCATTCTATGGGCAACCAGTGAAGTGTAAAAAATACGGCCCTGTTTAAGTATATTGCAAATTGGACGGCTAAGAGGATCAAATTGGCGGATTTTTTGTCATCAAATATGTCTGACTATGCATGCCGTTCCTCCGTAGATTCACCCCTGGTGAGTGCGGTTTGCCCCTCTAAACATTATATCCATTTACTTTGTGATTGTGTGTGCGCCGGGTAGGGGTGGGGTGTTAATGATATTTTCAGACATGACGAGTAGAAATCGTGGAGTAAACCCACAGGGCTGGATCGATAAGGGGTCCAAAAAAATCTAACAAACCATAAATATATGCATTTGATAAAATATAGGAAATTATTTTACTGAATGATAGTTATCAGTGCAAGAGAATTTGAATCAATTGGATGGAACCGGTTTATTTTCCCTTCAGCCAGTCAGCTCTTCATCTTTCCTACATTCTCACGGGTTATAAAGTCTAATGACCTGTCTCATGTTTGACAGACTGTCGTCTTTTTTTCGCCCCAACTTATCATTGTTTTCACACAAAAGTTTTAGTTTTGGATCCAAATTGGTCACTTTCTTCCTTCTCAATACTTGGCATCATCTGATCCTCGAACACCTCAGGAATTGACCCACACTCATCACAATTCCAAATTTCCAATAATAATGCTTGAAAGTAAATTGCATTTCAATTCTTTTGTACTGTTGGAGAGGGAAAATGTAAGAGATTTGGCACCTATGCCTCTTTTAGCCTTGCAGTATTTCAAATACGCATTATAATGAAACTGCACTGTGAAATATATATTTTCAAAAATTTACGGCGACCCGGCATGCAATAATGAATTGTTGCTTTACGTAAAATAGTTGCATGCTCCCAACATTCATTACTGAATCATCTCTATGGTGCGCTATGTTGTTGTGCTGAATTATGCGAATTTCCATCTCTTTGCAGCCCATGTGATAATAGCTTCAAGTTATACTGTGTGGCATCGGCAATATAAACATGCGTATTTTTTATATTATATTGTCTGATATTTTCCAATCATGCATGTCACTCGTTCACCCATTTTCCCGTGGGGCTTATGAAGTTCCATCTTGGGCCAATCCAGGGACCATGCTACCACTCACAATATTGTTGGCCATCCAAGGCCATATACGGGTCCATGTGGGAAAGTTGTATTTCATATTCATATTAGCTTGCTCATAAAGAAAAAAAGACATGTCAACAAACAGACTAATCTTTTATTTTAAACCAACAACAACAACAACAACAACAATCACCCATACAGCAAGCTATAACTTAAATTGCCTTCCATGAACTGTTAAGTAGAAACTTACCAGGAAAGACTTATACTTGCATCAAGTGTTGACACTTAAGATTATAGTTCCATTTCTTGACGTCAAGCACGCCCCTTGAATGTTAGACAAATTTGTCGAGCCAACATATCGTAGAAGCTTTAACAGGACCGTGTTTTGTCTGTACAATCCTTAACCGGTTAACAACTTATAAAACTCTAAAGCCAAACGGTGATTTTTTTAGAATTGGGTATACCTGCTCTCAATAGCTCAAGTTGTAAGCAGTTGGGGATATATATATATATATATATATATATATATATATATATATATATATATATATATATATATATATATATATATATATATATATATATATATATATATATATATATATATATATATATATATATATATATATATATATATATATATATATATATATATATATATATATATATATATATATATATATATATATATATATATATATATATATATATATATATATATATATATATATCTATATATATATATATATATATATATATATATATATATATATATATATATATATATATATATATATATATATATATATATATAAAATATATATATATATATATATATTTATATATTTATATGTTTATATATATGTATATATTTATATATATATATATATATATATATATATATATATATATATATATATATATATATATATATATATATATATATATATATATATATATATATATATATATATATATATATATATATATATATATATATATATATATATATATATATATATATATATATATATATATATATATATATATATATATATATATATATATATATATATATATATATATATATATATATATATATATATATATATATATATATATATATATATATATATATATATATATATATATATATATATATATATATATATATATATATATATATATATATATATATATATATATATATATATAAGTAAATAAACCTCTTTTCGTGTGATCTGTCGAAATTTAAAATGGGAAAAACATAATGGCAATGTGCCATGAGCATCGGCAGCAGCAATCCTAGGGTGGGGAAGGGCTGGACTGGGAGAAGCAGGATGGAGTGGGCGAATTCTATCCCAATAGTAAAAACAAATATTATGGGATAGGACTCATCAGTCCGTGAAACGTCTACAAATGGCAAAGCCAAAATGAAATAGCTGTCTGGCTATTTTCATGGAATTCAGCAATCCCGGCCGTAAAATGCTCAAATCCGTAAGTGTAGAATTATCCATCTGTTTATTTTTGTGCAATTGCAGCCCAGTAGCATGCCTATTAATGGGAACATTCTGCTGAGCATTGTGACCGTCTTATTCTGGTCAGTGTGGCCGTCTTATCTTGGTCAGCTCACAAAATGCCTATTTAACGCTAACCATCTAACAATCTAACACGTCTACCAACTGTGGTGTAGCGGTTATGATACATGTCTACAGACCACGAGGCCCTGGGTTCAAGCCTGGGTTGGGTAGACACGCCAGTGCACCACAACTGGTTATCAAAGGCCGTGGACATTGACTTGGTTGTCGATGTTATGTCTGTCCGTACGTCGTACCTGTGTTCTCGTCCGGGTCGTATTAAGCGTTTCGTGATAGCATTGTTACTATCATAACCGAATACGCAGGCGACGACCCCGTCGTTGTAATTGTGTGTTTACTCGTCGTCGTCGCAATCTAACACGAGTTCGTCTAACGCGAGATGAGATCTGGCAGTCTGGTCGGTTAGTTTTGTTTATAACGTCCCGACAGACCTCCCATTAGAACTGAACAAAGTTGCAAGTAAGACATTCGACCGACTCAGTGCTCCTTTGAAAGTAGATGTCAGAGGTGGAAATAATCTTTTAATTTCTGGAATCATAGAAAAATATCTGCGAGTATCTGTAAATATAAAAACAAAACTAATAAAACTGTATTTGGCTCTTTTCTTGGCTCTTTTTTACCTTCTTTGAGACATCTCTATTGCTTTCCATTTTCCTCTTTTCTCTCTCCTCATTTCCTTGCTTTTTTCTTCTTTTTTTCCCTCTCTTTTTCTTTCTGGAAAGCTGAACAATTTCTGGGACCATTGGTGCCGTGGTCTGTTGTATTTTCCAACCCTGAAAGATGCTGTGGAAGCTTATACATGCGTGTGCCATGACCTTTGTTTTAGCATGTTGGCCATTCATAATTTTCGGCGTATCTCATCTCCGTTTTGTTTAATTTTAAATTTCGCATATTATTCTCTGTATGTTTTATCTGTCTATGTAGGGTGTACAATTCGAAATTGCCGCAAATGCGTGTAGTGAATAGGGAATATTACCTAATTAACCAGTGAGGCAACTATAGAGCCATGGCGCGTCGGGCCCGTGGGGAATTTGGCGCTAGGCAGTGGCGGTGGCAATAGAGGTGCAATTGTGTCTCATGGGAGAAGAGGACTATATATCGGACAAAATATATCGCCCATACAAAACTTCTGGGAGAAAGTGAGGAATAAAACGATTTTGTAGGGGCACCATGACAAATATATCACAGTGTCATTAATTGCTCGGGCCCCAAATCTCGATTTCTAGCTCCGGGCGCGCAGAGTTTCACCCTATTGTCACACCACTTTTAACTTTTATTTCATGCCTATATGACATTATTGTATTAATATACATTTTTGTTCCCCTTCATTTTTACTAGGTTACGGTTACTTAACTCCAGTGACGCAACTCGGACGTGGCATCTGTATAATATACGTGCTGATCGGAATACCAATAAACATTACTTCAGCGCAACATTAGGATCAATAATAGCTCGATTTGTAGCGGAACTTTACACATGGCTTGAGAAACAATATAAGGCAATTCGCTCCCAAGTCCAACGTATCAGTCATGATCACTCGGTGCGCAAAAGTAATTTGAAAGCTTCCAAATTAAGACAAACAAATGGAAAGCACCATCACGTATCTTCCGATAATCCACCTCAAGGGCAACTACTCGAAGATCCACAAAATAAGACTCCTATAAATTCATTGGAGGAGGAAACTATCTTGTCAGAGTATGTCTCAATGCCAAACCGCCGTCATGGCACAATACAAGCACCACGCATAGATCCTAACTCCATGGGTCTCGAGGATAGACATTTTCGGGGCAAAATGGGTAGACCAACGAGATTACAAGGGGGTAGACCAACGAGATTAGAAAGAGAGCTAAGAATCTCAGTGCCAAAATCAACAACTAAAGTTCCATTTTCGTTCCTCCTGTTAATCATTACTTCATTTTGTGGGATCGCGTCTATGCTTGTGTACTTTGAAAAAGCTAACAAGTGGACGTTTTTGGATTCACTGTATTACGTCATGATAACATTTACAACCGTTGGGTTCGGTGATCTTGTTTTAAGGGAGGACGAAGACCACGAGAGAGGTCGTGAACATTGGTATAAAATCATTATTAATTTGACAATGTTGCAAGTTGGGCTGGTCATGATGGCAGCATGCATTACTATCTGTATTGACAGAATGAAGGAACAACTAGACGATGTTAAAGAATTGCCCAAAAAATGCCCAAGGAGTTGCTGCGCAAAAGTTACTAAAAGTGACGAAGATCTTAGTAAAAGTGAACTTAAAGAGGTTACGCCTACGAAGAAAGAAGACGTCTTCTTAAGTGTTGAACTCAATCTTCACCACAATGACCATAAAGATGAAATAAGCGATAATGGAAATAACTCAGTGCAGAAATCTTCACAAACTCAGATCTGCAGTTGAGTACATTTATTCAACTTTTCAATATTTGTGGTATTATAATTTGTATTAAAAGTAAAGAGTTGGGCATATGAGCAGACAGGGAAACAAAGTACACACACTCAACCCAGATAGCACACTATACGTTGGGCCAACGTTGGACGAACGTTGGCATTATGTTGGCAAATGGTGGCATTATGTTGGGTTGGGATGCTAACATTGGCCCAACGTTCTGTCTGTCTGTATTACTAACGATTGGCAATCGCTTGGCAGCAATCGCTTGGCAGCAATCGCTTGGCAGCAATCGCTTGACAGCAATCGCTTGGCAGCAATCGCTTGGCAGCAATCGCTTGGCAGCAATCGCTGGCTTGACAATGTCTAGACAGCAATAGTTTTATTTATAACGATTTAGAAAAGTCTCGTCATAATCGGTTAACAAGTGAGCAATTTTTCAGTGGTTTTCAGTACTAATTATTTAACTTTAAATCAAGTATGCTGATGACGGAGAATATTTGAACATAGTTCACATAATTCACATTTCATTCATACTGCAACTTTGTGTATGCTTTGAAGAAAGTTCAGATGTTGAGATTTGAAACACTGAATTTGAAACATTAACTCATAAAAAGCAAAAATTGCTATTTCTGTCAATTAATTTTTGGATGCAAGTAATTTACTTTTCTTTAAAATTTTGTAAGTAAAGTTAGACATTAAGTTTTAGTTGATATATTTCTTACAAGAAATTGGGGTTTGAAGTGGAGCTACTATCCCAGTTGGCAGGTCGGTGATGGTATTTCCCTCTTTTTGGTTCGCATGCGAAGCATTATACGAACCTATGTAATGGCGACTACGTCTGTCCGACCGTCCGGCCGTCCACAGATTTCCTCAGAAATGTTAACAAAAATTGAGAATTCCTCAGAAAATGTTAAAGTTTCTTCAGAGTTCCTCAGAAAAATTAAAAGTTTCTTCAGATATTTTTATGGAAGGTTAGAATTTTTTGTAAAATGTTAAAGTTTTTCAGAGATCCTCGTCGTCGTCGTCGCAACAATTTTATCTACCTACTGTGGTGTAGCGGTTATCATACCTGTCTACAGACCACGAGGCCCTGGGTTTAAGCCTGGGTTGGGTAGACACGCCAGTGCACCACAACTGGTTATCAAAGGCCGTGGACATTGACTTGGTTGTCGATGTTATGTCTGTCCGTACGTCGTACCTGTGTTCTCGTCCGGGTCGTATTAAGCGTTTCGGGATAGCATTGTTACTATCATAAGTAATACGCAGGCAACGACCCCGTCATTGTAATTGTGTGTTCACTCGTCGTCGCAGAGATACTTAAGACAGGATTGAAGACTAGTTCCCTTAAAAAGTCTACAAAACATTTGATATTTTCTTAGAAGATAACTGAAAATGATATAATTTTCCAATATCCTTCAGATCATCGAGTCTCTCTTGTAGCACTTGAGATTAAAAATCCTTAAAATTCTAAAGTTGCTACAGTGTATGACCTAAGCAGACTTTTTTATATTTAGTATGCTTATTTAGGGAGTGTGACAGGATGTGATTGCATATGGACATAGGAAGGGATGCCATGTGGGACATGGATGGGGGCCATAAGGGACATATGATATAATATTTACCATGTTGTATACACCAAGGGGTATATCAGGCATAATTATTTTACTCCACTTTTTTTTCTTATTCAAGAACTCATTTGCATATAAGTTATTATATGAACTGACACTTTTATACATAGTATAGTTAATCAGGGACTGTGATAGCTAGGATGAGACTTCTTATGGAGCCTATGGGACGTCATGTGAGACATAGGGTGGGATGCCATGTGGGACATGGGGTGGGATGCCATGTGGAACAGGGTGAAATGCCACGTAGGTTATGTGGTGGAATGCCATGCAGGACATAGGGTGGATTGCCATGGGATGGAATGTCATGTGGGACATGGGATGATATATGATGTCATGTGGGACATGGCGTCCCACCGCATTTCAACAAGTCATTTGCATATAAGTTATTACATGAACTGACACTTTCATACATAGTATGCTCAATCAGGGACTGTGATAGCTAGGATGAGACTTCTTATGGAGCCTATGGAATGTCATGTGGGACATGGGATGGGATGCCATGTGGGACAGGGTAGAATGCCATGTGGGACATGGTGGGATGCCACGAGTAACACAGAGTGTAACATAGGTTGGGATGCCATGTGTGACATACGGTAGGATGCCATGTGTGACATAAGGTAGGATGTCATGTGTGACATAAGGTAGGATGCCATGTGTGACAGAGTAGGAGACTATGTGGGACATAGGGTAGGAGGCCATGGGGACATGGGATGTGATGCCATGTGGGACATGGGATGTGATGCCATGTGGGACATGGGATATGATGCCATGTGGGACATAAAGTAGAATATCATTAGGACATTCGGAGAGATACCATGTGGATCATATGGTGGGATGCTATGTGGAACATCAGGTTGGAAGCCACTGATGCGGGACACAGGGAGGGATACCATTTGGGACATAGGGAGGGATCTCATGTGGGACATATGGTTGGATTAATGTGGGACATACATTTAGGATGGCATCCATGTGGGTCATAGCGTGGGATGCCATGTGGGACATATGGTGAAATGCCATGTGGGTTATAGGATGGGATACCCTGTGGGACATATGATGGAATGCCATGTGGAAGATATGGTGGAATGCCATGTGGAACATGGGATGGGATGTCATGTGGGACATGGGGTGGGATGCCATGTGGGACATGGGGTGGGATGCCATGTGGGACATGGGGTGGGATGCCATGTGGTACATGAGATGCCATGTGGGCTTAGTGTGAGATGCCATTTTTTTAATTGGCCGGGTCATATAATATGGGTGTCAATTTGCATGGGCATGCGAACCATGACGGTATTTACCGTTCTAGTTTGTTATAAATTGATATACTTTAGTTTGTATGAGAAGCTTATTAAAGGATTTGTTCAGTGGTCAAGCAAGTTCATCTTATTTAAAAGAGGACTCTAAGAGATACAAAATGGTGAAGAAACTACTTCAACGTCTTATTCCGCTAAGGAGATATTCAAGTGAAGCTCTGTTTTATCTATGTAAAAGTGATTGATGTAGTAAGTCTACTATGGAAGGGTAGCGCCCTCATAATCACATTCTTAACAATTGGTAATGTATTTGAAAGAAACTTTATTTAACTTTTTTACTATTTAATTATTTTTCTTCGAACTTTCTTCAGGTGGTAATTTATAATTACCCTCATAAGATTGTTTTACTACTTTCCCAACATATCCAATGGTTTTTAAGCCACAAAATTACAGGAAAAAATATGATATAATACATTTTGACTTTGAGGAATTTGAGGCTGTGATGTCACAACTACTCTGTTTTCATTTTGTGAATGCCACAACAAGTTGCTCCAATTAAATTTAAGGGCTAAGATGATTTAAAAGTTTGCTTCATCTATGGGGACAATAAGAGCAGATGCAGTTTCGTGCCTTTTAAATAAATAAGTGGTTTGGGCAGGATGTTACGCGAAAATCCATAAGGGCTATAAGAAAAACAAAGTTTTAGTTGCAAAAAATCAAAAAGTTTTGGATGCAAAAAAAAGGTTTTGAATGTCAGAATAAGTTTGGAGAAAAATGGTAGTTTAGGGTTAGGTTTGCCCTAACCCTAACATTAGCCTAAGTCACACTAAGTAACGTTAATGCCCATGTCTTTTATCTTTTATCTCAAAACCTTTTTTTTTTTACATTCAGCACTCTTTTTTTGCATCCAAAACATTTTTTTAAGGCTCGAATGAGCTTTAGTAAAATGTGCATGAAGAGTTTGAATATTCATTACATTTGGTGTAACTTTTCACTGAATTAAATCTATTTCAATCAAACCATGGGAAATATTGTAGCTATCGCTGATATGAGAAATTGAAAGTGGTTTAATGTGCAGGTTGCAATATCAATATCAATTTAAGTGCCTTCTGGCATGTCTGGTGACATGTTGATTTTTTTTATTATCTTATTAATGATTGCACACTTATATGTACTCAAAAGTTCCCTTCCGACTGATGGAAATCAAGTGCCTTTTTTTTTAGATAAGGAACGTATCCTTTCAAACATAAGATTATATATCTGATCTTTTCATTTAACTTATGTAGACATTAACGCCAATCTTGTCATGTGAGGCCTTAATCGTTAAATTTTACGCGCTTCGCGCGCGTACAAATATATCTCATTTTTCCTACAGGACAACGCTGGAGACCAACATCCCCTCATTGGATCATTTATTTTATCGCTGAAAAAGCAGTTACATCTGCCTACCGTTATTAATTTCCTTTTTTAAAATAGGGCCTTGCTAGAGTGTGCGAGGCACCCAAAATTTAATTAGTGGGTATTTTTGAAATTGATCCCATGCAGGGCAAAACTAACAATGAGGACTCAGGTTTTTGTTGCAATCTGGCATGCACTCCCATTTTCTTTAAAAGCTCAAAAAGTCCCCTGTACTAAAAAATCAAACGTGAGTTTTCTTTCAAATAATGAATTAGTGGGGCATCTTTGAAATTGGGCCCAGGGCAAAACTAACAATGAGGACCCAAGCCCTTGTCGTAGACTGGCATGCTCTTCCCCTTTTTCTTTTTAAAGTTCAAAATACCACTTTACAGAAATCAAACTTATATTAGGCCTACCATATTACTGTCTTAATTTTGACATATTGAAGAAAGTAGTTTTATTATTGACAGTTTTAAGAAAGTAGCACAAAATTGTAAACATTTGCTTATATTCCGATAGTGGGCATAGATGTATAACCAGGAGTAGACACTGGAGGAACGTGCCTCCCCCCCTACACTTCTCCGAAAAATGACAATATAAATTATATATATATATATATTTATATTATATATATATATATATATATATATATATATATATATATATATATATATATATATATATATATATATATATATATATATATATATATATATATATATATATATATATATATATATATATATATATATATATATATATGTATATATATATATATATATATATATATATATATATATATATATATATATATATATATATATACATGCATGCATGCATGCATGCATACATGCATACATGCATACATACATGCATACATACATACATACATGCATGCACATATACATACATACATATATATATATATATATATATATCATGCATACATACATACATACATACATACATACATATATATATATATATATATATATATATATATATATATATATATATATATATATATATATATATATATATATATATATATATATATATATATATATATATATATATATTATACATACATACATACATACATACATATATATATATATATATATATATATATATATATAATATATATATGTATATATATATATATATATATATATATATGTATATATATATATATAATATAATCTTTAGACTACATTAAAACATCCTGTTTTCAAAGCAACAAGTATGGATTGAATGAGAACCACCAGTGCGTGGTTAATCCGTTTGCTAAGTGAATTTGATCCTTCTAAAACATGGGATGTTTTCCGAAGTATAGTTTTGGAGGGTGTAAATAGGTTTGTCCCACTAAAGAAATTCTGTAGGCGTAGTCGGCCAGTGTGGATGTCTCCGAAGGTTTGGCAGGCTGTTCTGGAAAAGAAGAAGCTGTGGTGTTGTTATAAATGTAGTGGGTGTCCTGCGGAGCTTGCTAGGTATAAGGATCATGAAAAGTTCAGAAAGGGTTTGATAAGAGATACTAAAATGCTTTTTAAAAAACGTTTGTCCAAAGAGGTTAAGATTAATCCTAAGTCGTTTCATTCATATGTACGCTCAAAGCAAAAAACGAAGGAGGTTGTTGGTCCCCTTCAGGGTAATGATGGTGTTACTATCAATAATGGTAAGGATATGGCTGAGGTTTTGAATGACCACTTTGTGTCTGTTTTTACTAAGGAGTCCCCTGCTGATGATGTTGTGGATTATCTTAGCGTGCACTCTCCAGTATCCATTAAGAATGTTGGTTTTTCAGTTGATGTTGTGTCTAAGAAGTTGAAGGGTTTGAATTCAAATAAAGCATCCGGTCCAAATGGTATGCATCTTGCTGTTTTACGTGAGTGTTCTGATGTTCTTTTTGTTCCCTGACTGCCTGAGTTTAATTTTTTTCAAAGTGCTTTGATGTTGGTGTTGTTTCTAGTGGTTGAAGAATTGCTAATGTCATTCCTATTTATAAAAAGGGTGACCACACTTTGCCTTGTAAAATATAGGCCAGTAAGTCTTACTAGTGTTGTGTGCAAGGTCATGGAGTCCATTGTTAATTATGTTGTACTAGATCATTTACAGGTCAATGATTTGTTGAATTTGTCCCAGCATGGGTTCTTACCTAAAAGGTCTTGTGTTTTTAATTTATTGGAGCTTCTTGATAATGTTACTAAACAAGTTGATTTTGGTCATAATGTGGATGTTATCTATTTAAATTTCCAAAAAGCATTTGATAGGGTTCCATTAGGCAGGCTCATGATGAAAACAAGAGCACTTGGTGTGGAGGGAAAGTGTGCCAGTTGGATATATTCTTGGTTAGTTGACAGGTCACAAAGAGTTGTTGCTAATGTGAAGTATCTCCATAGAAGAAGGTTACAAGTGGTGTTCCTCAGGGTTCTGTATTGGGTCCGCTTCTTTTCTTAATCTTCATTAATAAAATTGATGTTTTCCTTGGCTCCAGGGTTTGTAAATTTGCTGATGACACTAAGCTGTACAGGATTGTTGATGATGCTAGGGATTCTTCACTTTTGCAAGCTGAACTGGATAAGTTAGTTTATTGGTCCCAAACATGGCAGATGTCATTCAATGCTGATAAATGCAAAGTAATTTATTTTGGTCAGAACAATATGGCTTTTGATTACTGCATTAATGGTTCAAATCTTGGTTGTGTTGATCAAGAAAGGTATTTAGGTGTTGTCATTACTAGCAATCTGAAGCCTTCTAAACAGTGTGCTTTAGCAGCGTTAGGCAAATAGGATGCTTGGTTTGATTTGAAGAAATTTGTGTTTTCTTGGTAGATAGGTTGTTCTTAATTTGTATAAGCAGTTAGTCAGGCCTCACTTGGAGTATGCTATTCAGGCTTGGAGTCCCTTTTATGAGAAAGGGATAAGTTCATTTCGGAGCAGGTTTAGCGAAGAGCCACTAGACTTATTCCCGAAGTGGGGAATCTCTCTTATGAATCTAGGTTGCGAATTCTTGGTTTAACCACGCTTGAGTTGAGAGGAGTACGTGGCGATATGATTCGGATTTTTAAGCTCCTATCTGGCAGTGATGCTTTGACTTCCTGTTATTTCTTGCATATTTTAGCTAATCCTCATGTGACACGTGGTAACAGTTTGAAGTTGACCAAAGAGTCCCCACGGATAGATATTCGGCGTTTTAGCTTTTCGCAAAGAGTTGTTAATGAGTGGAATGGTTTGCCTGAGTAGGTAGTTAGCTCCAATTCGGTTCACAATTTCAAGGTCAACATTGATTAGTTCTTTACTAACTCTGAGCGTCTTTGATTTTTCTTTTTGTGTGTGGTGGTGGTGGTTTTAGTTTGGGCTTTTTATGGGGTGACTAACCCTTCTTAGCCCGTAATCTTGTTATGTTATGTTATGTTAAGTGATGCCAAATTCAATGAGCTTGTACTTGGGTTTGTGTCGGCAGCTGGATACTAGTTCAGAGCGTTTATTCAAAGATATATCTTTGTGGGCTATTATACAGTAAAAATGTGGAATTTCTTTGCGAGGTTACATCTTTTTGCAATAGGGATGTACGGTGTAGCTTTCTGGGTAATTAACCATTTGAGAGCGAATTTGATGTTTTTATCTTTCAACTGCCAAATATGTTTGGATAGTTCTGATGCATTGGTTTTGATCTGTTGTTAAATGATGCATTGTGATTTGCCAGTCTTTGTTTGAAAGTGGTGCTTGTTAGTCGCGATGTATTGTTTGGGTGAAGGGTCGTTTCAGCTGTTACGGTAGCTTTGTAAACAATGTTTTTGGTAAGACAATGATCGTCTATTGGGAAATTGTCTTTGTCATTTTTAGGTCAAATCCAGAATCAGTTAGTGCTTTTTCATAGAGTGGGATTGTATTGTGGAAAGTTTTCTCTGAGTTTGAGAGTGTAGATATCCGATGATTTATAGCATTGGGTAGCTCCTTGATGATTATTGGCGGATGGTTTGATTTGATGTTAATGTAAATTGGGTCGTCATTTGGTTTTCTAAATGGTTTGTATGAGCCATCATGCAAATTAAACGTAACATCCAAATATTTTACTATCTTTAGGTTGGCTTCTGCAGTGATTTTTATTTTGAAATTCTTTGGAAAACGTTTTTCGATTCTTTCCTGCTCCGATGGTGTCGTGTTTTTGATCACAACTAGGCCGTCGTCTCTATAAAGACCAACATTGCTCTTTCCAAGCTCCGCATATATGCCACTCAGGATATACAATCCAACCATGTTTCGCAGCCGTCGAAACTTCCCATAGGTCATGTAGGTACATCAAATGGGTTGTTGCCCTATGTTTTTCTCTTGATCCAAGTTGCGTTGTCAGTAAATAGTAAAGACTTACGTGAGTGTAGAATAATTTCTTCATCTTCTTCAGATATCGGTGTGTATTCTCTGGCAAAGGTGATAGCTTTGGATAATAAGTTCATTCCAATAGACGGGTAAAAGTCGACTGTCGAAAACTAAAAAACTGCAATTGGGCTTATTCTTATTAGATTTGAACCAGTCTATTGTTTCTCCTGTGGATTTCCATTGTTTGGCATGTGTCGTCTGTTTGATAGTCAATCCGGTAGCATGCCTATTAATGGGAACATCAATGTTCCTATTAATGGGAACATTTTGCTACATGGAAGCCGCCATTTTGTGATATTTCCCATGATCCTTTGTTATCCTAACATTAAAGCCTTATGCAATGTTACATTTTTCAAATTTGAAATACGTCTGGGATAAATATCTTTGCTAGGGGAGACTTAAAACTGACGAAAATACCTTTATTACTGTCATGGCTACAATTTTTCCACTCCCATTTGATATGTTCACCACGCCGTTTTTCGAAATATTAGATAAAATAGACAACAGAGCTAGGATTTTAGGCGCGAGACGGCCATTTGGAAAATTCAAATATTTTTCAACACCATAATTTTTAATATTTCAAGTACGTAAATCAGAAAGTATGACATTTTGTCGCAACATCTTGTCGCAACATCTGAACAATATGGCTGCATGACTTTGATATTCTCGTATGTTATCAATGTTCCTATTAATAGGCATGCTTCCGGACTGAAAGTGGTGATGATTTTTTTAAAGGATTTGTTTGCTGACAATGCCGATTTTGGTCTTGGCTGGATTGAGCAGTCTGCACGTAGGGTTATTTGCAAAGTTTTGTTAATGATCCTTCAATGTTATAAAAGCTTTTCTCTCGCTCATGGATTCTATTCTATCTTCGAGTCCTAATTCAGTGGCTATGTACTTGGCTTCCGCGTTGATATTTTTGTAAGAGTTTTGCGGTGCATTTTTGTACGGTTTTGTAACAAAAGTAGTGAGTGGTTCGGAGTATTGATCTTTGCTAACTGCATAATAGTTTCAAGTTTTATCCGCCCTCACGAAGATTTCTGATTTATTTTAATTTTATTAGTGTCGGTGTGCAGTTGTTTTTGAAAAAGGCATCTAGTTGGTTTGGTTTTTATGCTCAAGATTAATTCGTATAGGTCATCTCAAATGGCTTCAATTCAGGGATATTAGGTGTAGGCTTGCTGCTTTCAAATCCGTATGTTTGTTTTAGGTCCTTATTTTGATCCTTTTTTTAAAAGAAATGACGGTTTCAACGCATTCTGTGTATAAGGCTCTCAGTCTTTTCAATCATTCTCTTCATGTAATCTGGCCATCGTCACGGTGGGATAGGAATGTTCTTGGTGTTATAGTGAAACTTCACTTGCTGCAAATTTTCCTTCTTTTATATATATAAATATATATATATATATATATATATATATATATATATATATATATATATATATATATATATATATATATATATATATGTATATATATATATATATATATATATATATATATATATATATATATATATATATATATATATATATATATATATATATATATATATATATATATATATATATATATATATTTTATATATATATATATATATATATATATATATGAAATATATATATATATATATATATATATATACATTTATATATAATATATATGTATATATATATATATATATAAAATTGCTGCACATTTTCCTTCTTTTATATATATAAATATATACATATATACATATATATATATATATATATATATATATATATATATATATATATATATATATATACATATATATATATATATATAAATATATATATATATATAAATATATATATATATATATATATATATATATATATATATATATATATATATATATATATATATATATTTATATATATATATATATATATATATATATATATATATATATATATATATATATATATATATATATATATATATATATATATATATATATATATATATATATATATATATATATATATATATATATATATATATATATATATATATATATATATATATATATATATATATCTATATATAAAAACTAAATATAACAACTAAATATGAACATTTTAGTGAAATAGTGCCACTTACTGCAATGCCGTGCTGCGATGATTATATCCCAGTCTGCCATGATTGAGATATATCTTTGTTTAAAAAGTACATTCGACATTTTATATATCTGGCCGACTAAGATCGGTGCCCAAGTATGTGATGTTGTTAGCATTATGTCGAGTCGGGAGGACATGATTGATGATTCTGATATCAATAGCTGAGTCGGGCATGATTGAGATTTACTCTGTTTTAAATAGTACATTCGAAATTTATGTATCTGCCCGACTATGATCGGTACCCAAATATATGATGTTGTCAGCATCATGTCGAGTCGGGAGGACATGATTCTGATATCCAGCTGATTGACTGAGTCAGGCATGATTGAGATGTATGTTTTCAGCATTATGCTGAGTCTAGCTTGATTGAGATATATCTCTAATATAAACAACACCCAACATTTTACATCTCTTCCCGACTAAGATAGGTGTCTGGCCGACTGAAAGGGTAGGAGGAAGGGGGGCATCGTATCGCAAGACCATTAAAATAACACAAATAACTATGGTATTTTCCCGAACATTTCCAAAACCTTTTTTTTGCGAAGAAACAAAACATATAGGTGCAGTTAACGATATTATTTCTCCACCACTTCTTTTTAATACTATGCCACCATAATTTTTCCAGAAGAAATAGTCAAAATTTGAATTGCCCTACGATTTTTTTCTAGGGGGTGTGACACCCCCTAAAAGATACGCTCTTTATCTGAATGCGAGTTCTGTTTGGTAGTTGCTATCAGGGGCGTAACCAGCATTATTCACCCAATCTGAAATTAGTTAAGCATTGTAAAGCCATACTAACATTCATTAGTTAGGCATATAAAGCCGATATGTTAAAAAGAATTAATATATGTTATACTTTTAATGCCTAACCAATATAAGGGACTCAATAATAAAATGACTGACATTTTTAGTTTAACGTTCCTTTTCGCTCGATTTCGCATTTGCATTGCGTTGCGTACTGTGTATATGTTAGATGTGAGTACTATTAAAGGTCAACTATACAGTTAGGGTAAGATAGGTAAAATTCGTCTGTTTAGTTCTTTACTGATTATTATTTGTTGTAGAACGCTGATAAACGCCTCTTTTTGTAGTACTGTAATGTCTACCAGTTGCTCTTTCAGAAATACCCCAATGCAAGATGCAGTGACGTCACGATGTGAGAGGGTGCACAACACAATAACGATAAGATTTGGTGAAATTCGACAGTGTGCAGGGTAAATTCAACTTATAGCTTGAGTAAATTCGACCAGCTGTCTTTTTTGAAGAAAACTTAATAAAAACATGCAACTGCATAACTATATTTTGGTATTTTCAATTAACATTAGAAATTACTTATATTTGCAATAATATTGATTATGTTTTTTAACAAAATAACAATGATTATAACAATTACAATTAAAACAATTTATTTATAATGTAAAAATTGTGGAAATATGTTAATAAAGAGAATTAAATTGTCTAATTTGTTTGAAAGTAACAATAAACCAGGCCCGCCGAATGTGGGGATTGGGGTAAGAGGGTGCCAGTTGCCACGGGCCCGAGCTGAGGGGGCCACGTGTGAGGAATTTGGGGGCCTATAAATACCCCTAAGGGCCCGTTGCCTGAGAACCTTTCTTTTTATCATGCCTTTCAGGATTTTTGGACCCCCAAATACGGCTGAGGACCTTTTATTTTCTATTTTATGCTCTTCAGAAATTTGGGTGCCCGAAATATCATTTTCCCCGGCTCACGCAATCCTCTCGGCGACCCTGCAACAGAGCACCAAAAACATTATTGGTGCTAGCCGAAATTAATTCATTCACATTAACCCAACACACTCATCTTATACCAAAACCCTTCCGTGTACCCCGCAATAACATGCATGAAGTACCGTATTAAGTGGATTGTTGTCTATAGAAACGAAAAAAAAGCGGGGTCTCAAAGAGAAGCAAGTTACGTAACGCCTAAGTGCTCTGACTCTTCACAAATGCTGGTCTGCTGATTACGTTTTGTGATGATATGATTAAGTGATGTTAGCTGGCAGCTTGGAATACCCCTTCCCTACCCCTTCCCTACCCCATCCCACCCACCGCTTTTTTTGATATATTTTCTGATACAATTGCCTCTGGCCCTAGCACTATGACACAAGATCTTTGGAACTTTTAATAATCTTATACAGCCTAACATTTTTAACAGGAGGCGCCCTCCCCTCCCTTTCACTTTAAATGTTTTTACTTCTGCAAGAAGAAAAAAAAAACAATTATGAAATTATAAAATCTTAAGAAAATTTTCAAACTATCTAACAAATCTTGAAGAAAAAAACCTAGGGCTCCACTGAGCACTTCGTACATGTCCATGACAAGCCATTGATTTCATCCATGCATATCTGTATTTCTGTGCAATCAACGTGAAACCATTTATCACAGAGATCACAGGCCACCCAGTCCCCATCCCCATAGTTATCTCCACATGTGTTTTCATCGTCGGATATATCTGCATCCTGTTTCTTCTTCTCTTTGTTCCTCTTCTTTTCTTTTTGCTCGACGTTCCTTTTGTTTTTCTGCCTTCAGCTTTTCTTCCTCCTCCTTTTTCTTTCTATCTTCCAGGTATTTCCTAAAGACATCACTTGACACTGCCTTTGGACTTTGGACTTGAAAGGGATCTCTTCAGCTCTTTCAGGCTTCTTTTTTTTTGCTCGGAGGGGTAGAAGGATATCTAACTGTCTAAGGTGATTATGAAAAATGGGGCTGACATAAGAGGTTGCTAACCTTTCAGCAGTTGATGTGCGTGAACGAGACAAAGAAGAGTGTGTTGCCGAGGTTGAGGGACCTGTTGCTGGGGGTGATGATGTTGTTACTGAGGTTGAGGGACAGCCTGCCTCTGGAGATTATGATGCTGTTGCTGAGGTTGAGGGGCCTTGCCTAGGCCATTGCCTATGTGATTCTGCATCGCACACCATGTATGCCATTATGTGTGGATCTTGACACTCACAATTTCCCCAAACTGAATGTTTAGGTTAATAATTTGGCATGGAATCATTTTCATTCAGTCCTTTTTCTATCTGCCCTCTTGAGTCCTCCGCAACACATAGCTACTTTGTGAAAAATGTTTTGTTTTGTGCTTTTAGCAGAAAGATGGGTGATTAAAAGCCATCACTAAAAATAAACATGTGACTCATGTAAGGTGAGGCAGCTTGTATGAGAATAAAACTTAAATGTTCAAGCTCACTCACAACCTCTTTTTCAAGAATGTAGAAATAGCTTTATGAACAGTAACGTCGCCAGGGTGGTAATTACTACCAATATCAGAAAGCTGCTGAAAACTTGTTGGTAAACAAATATCTTTCCTACTTCACTGAAAATGTTTGTCCCACCAATATGAAAAATCCGTCAACGCAACTGTATATGACACTTTATTGTCCGTTTACTCGAATATTTTTACCCATTCTGCAAGAGTAGCATTTTATGTGAATCGCTCATGATGTATAACAATTCTAACAATAACAATTATAATTCTAATTATAACAATTTTAATTCTAATTCTGATGTGTGTCCTCCGCATACTTTGAATTCGGTCAACAATATCAAATGTCCTCCATATTTTAGACTTTCGAAAATGACACACTTTCATGGTAATGCGCACAGATAAAGCTACATCCTTTCTACTGTAGCAAACCAATGCCAGGATGGGGAGGGGGAGGGGGAGGGAAGGGGATTACGAGACCACTAGCCCCACCATTAAATAGATCAAGCACTGAGTGCCCTACCATCATGATCAGTTTCTTGCTGGTGCTCAGACCTGATGAGGCGAAGGGTGTCATTGGAACATGGGAGTCAATTGAGCCTAGGGTGTTTGTTTTTTTGGTTTAAAATAAATAAAAATAGACCATGTACACCTGTATACCACAATAAGTTTACCATAAAGACCCCTGGATAGGGCCGACAAAGGCACAAAACATATTTTTTTAAATGAAGAGATTGTTACCACTTTTTTGGCCTGGTGACTACTTGCATAGACATCCAGCCCCTCAGTGATGTATACCGGTATAGCATGAAAGGGGCGGTAACATATTTTCTTGACAACCTTGTTGATGCATTAGCAACAATTTTCTAATGAGCAAAAACTTATCTTTTCACAGAAATGAATCATGGCTGAATACAAATTTGGGACAAATACTGTTTTAATAAGCCAAGCAATGCTATAAAGGCAAATTTAAACTGGCAATATCATTAATTTTTCCATTTCATTATTAACACGGGTACTTAATTCTTTAAACTGTTAAAGGGATTACTCCAGGTTATCTTAGTTAGCCAGGCTGGGCCACAAGTGGGACTGTACCCCAGTATAAAATACTGTGCCCCCCATGGAACCCATCTTCCTATACCCTCTATGTTGTGCCACTGCTTGTTCCCCTAGCTACTGGCAGATCGTATCCCTTCTTTATGCCCTCTCCTCCCCCTTTCCTTCAGCCCCTTATCTGAAAATTCTGACTACGGGCCTGCCCAAAATACGCTGAAGTACCTTTTTCTTTTGCCTTTCTGAATGTTGGGACCTGATACATGACTTAATTTCTCCCAAAAAAGGGCATTTAGGGAGGGCCGCCAAAAGAATTGCGTGGACCCTGGGCAAAGTCACATTTGGGGTGCCCCCAAAAAAAAATAAAGAGCAAAAAAAAAAAAAGGTCATCTGATTTATCTGGATGCATATTATGGGACAGATAAATCCATATATTATCAATAAAAACCTAAAAAAGGTGCTCAGTTGTATTTGTATTTAGGGCCCCAAATTTCTCTCGAATGGGCCCCTAAGCTGTGGGCTCGAAGAAAATTATTCCCTGTCCCCCCATCCTTCCTCTCGGTGGGCTTGCATTTGAGCCTAGGAATCTTTTTTGCCAGATATTTTAGCATTATATCATTCAGTCTGGTTCTTTCAACCTATCTTTCAAAACCTACAGCAAACATCGTAGTTAAAATGAAATCATAATAGTTTTATGCAGACGCTAACATTGGCCTATAGCCTTACAATTGAAGTTTGGCACTCAGTTCAGAAAACATGACGGTCAATGGTTAGGAATTAAAAGCTTAACTAACGTAAGATATGTTAAATTTTTGTAACATATCGACTTTGCTTTATAATGCCTAACTAATGGATTTAATTTGGCTTTACAATGCTTAACTAATTTCGGATTGGGTGCCCACTGATCCGAAGGCCAAATAGTCCGAAGGGTCAATAGTCCGAAAGAAAAGGCCCACTAGTCCGAAGGCCTAACCTTTGGACTATTGGGCCTTTTGAACTATAGTGAACATTCGGATTAGTGAACCTTTGGACTATCGGACCTTCGGACTAATGGGCCTTTTCTTTCGGACTATTGAACCTTCGAACTAGTGGGCCTTTATTTTGGACTATTGAACCTTCGAACTAACGGACCTTCGGACCAGTGGACGGACACCTTCCTGATCCATCTCGTCTCCCAATGTCACATTACTGCTAAACATCTGAACATGTAGTGCCTCATTTCTGCTGCAATTTGTTATTTTTCCAGTTCCTTACATTCCACGTACCCACCTTTGTATAGTCAGGGGTCACGGAATCTGTTCAAAAGTGGGAGGTGGGAGGGCAATTTCGACCCCACTTGGAAATACGGTATTACCCGCAAACTTCACACCATCGGTCTCAGAGGCCATCTCCCCATCTTTATTCAAAACTTCCTCTCACCCAGGCAGTTCCAAGTTCGTATTGGCCACACCCTCTCCAACCAGTACCCCCGAGAAGAGGGCGTCCCCCAAGGCAGCATCATCTCTCCCACTCTCTTCAACCTGAGCATCAATGATATCGCGGATAACCTTGGCCCCAATATCAAACGTACCTTCTACGTGAATGACTTCACCATCTTTTACTCATCCCCTAGCTTTCTTATTCTTAAAAATAGGCTCCAAATCAGCCTCAACCAGCTGCAAGTTTGGAGCAACAATAACGGTTTTAAATTCTCCAAAGACAAGACAGTCTGCATGCACTTTTGTCATTTCAACAACCTCCACCCCAACCCGAACTTTGTGCTCAATGGCAATCGCATCCCTAAAGTTGAACACACAAAGTTTTGGGTCTAACTCTAGACCCCAAGCTCACCTACAAGCAACACATCACCAACCTGAAACTAAAACGCAACAGCTCCCTCAATCCCTTCGACTCCTCTCCAACACCACTTAAAGTGCGAACCGCTATGCTCTCCTCAACATTTTCAGGCTCACCATTCGTGCCAAGCTTGACTATGGCAATATTGTCTACTGTGTCGCTCACAACTCTTACCTCAACCACATCAACACCATCCAAAATGAAGCCCTCAAGCTTTGTCTAGGTGCCTACACGACCTCCTTAATTACCAGCCCTCATGTTGAAGCCAACAAACCCCCCTTTACACTTAGATGTAGAAAGCTTAGCCTCTCCTATGCTTTAAGAGTCCTCACCAACACCCAGAACCCTGTTTACAACCTCATTGGGTACCCCAATTTCTCCACCCTCTTTAATAGGACGTAAATCCTACCCCCTCCCTTCAGCTTACGCATTATATCAGACCTCTTCCATCTCGGCATCAACCCCGTCACTCTCAGCAC